>CAUYQG010077317.1:0-27881 GCA_963574415.1 Tarsius wallacei | reverse complement strand
TTTTAGGAATCGCCATACTGATTTCCACAGAGGCTGCACGAGTTTACACTCCCACCAACAGTGTAGAAGTGTTCCCTTTTCACCACATCCTCTCCAGCAACTGTTATTTTTTGAGTTATTGATAATTGCCATTCTGATTGGAGTTCGTCAGGGTATAGTCCCACTAGGGGGATTGCGGGATCATAGGGAAGGTCGATTTTTGGAGCTTTTAGGAATCGCCATACTGATTTCCACAGAGGCTACACTAGTTTACACACCCAACAACAGTGTAGAAGTGTTCCCTTTTCACCACATCCTCTCCAGCATCTGTTATTTTTTGAGTTATTGATAATTGCCATTCTGACTGCAGTTAGGTGGTATCTCAGTGTAGTTTTCATTTGCAATCCTTGATGATTAGTGAGGTTGAACACTAATGTGTTCACACTTCATGTGAATGGACACACTTCATGTGTCCATTGGCTACTCGTATGTTTTCTTTTGAGAAGTGTCTGTTCATATCTTTTGCCCGCTTTGTAATGGGGTTGTTTGTTTTTTTCTTTTCAGCACAGTTGAGTTCCTTGTAGATCCAAGATGTTAGGCCTTTGCAGGCATGAAGTTGGCAAATACTTTTTCTCAGTCTGTAGGCTGTCTCCCAGCTCTCTTGATGGTTTCTTTGGCTTTGCAGAAGCTTGTTAGTTTGATGAGGTCCCACTTAACATCACATTGATACTCAGTACTTTTTAAACATAGAATTTCTCCTGCATAACTGTCACAGACTCTGGGAACAAATTTTATTTTTTTTAGTTTATAAAATATTTAAATAATATAATATTACAGTTGACCTGATAAGGTAGTTACAAAAATAAACAGAAATATTTATCATTGATTGAAAGGCAGATATGAAAGATAAAATATTAATAATGCAAATAGTAACAAAAAAGCTCAAAATTAAATATATATGCTAAAGTCATATTTGTAAAGCAGACATTTGTATTCAGATTAAAATAACAAATTTTAATTTCTTTAACAGATTTATTTTAAGCCTTACTGAAAGTTAAATGGTTTTCAGTAATAATTGTTGTTAATATTTGTACTTTAATGACTAAGATGCTCTTTGGTAATTTAAAAAAAAAATCTCATGGTCAAGTTCATCTATGTAGAATACATGGTACAGAATGTGGCATTTCTCTTTCATATTGTAGTACCTAAACATAGAATGGCTGAGTTGTAGGTTATGATAAAATTCAAATTTTATCATAAATGCTTTACAAAGAGACTGTACTAGTTACTGTCTACAGTAGTACATTGTAGTTTCTGTGTTATTGCATACTATATACATTTGATACACTCTTATATTTTTGCTTACTTGGTGCTCATGAATTGGAATCTCATTAATATTATCATTTTTCCCTTTTCCTATTTTCATTCTCTCATTTTTTTGACATTCATCTTCATTGGCATTTATTTTATTGAGTTTCTCTAACTTGTGGAAAGTGTTATAAATGTCTTTTGCCTGCTGTTATTGTTCACTTGCTAACTGCCATATTGGGTTATATGTCATGTTTCTGTTGACTCATAGGCTTTCTTTATATGTTCATAATATACTCCTTCGTTAATTTTATGGGTATAAAACATCTTGACCAATTTTTGCATTATAATTTAGCTATATTGTATCTTTGCCAAAGAGTAGTTTTAAACATAACATGCTTTTATTTGCCAATCTCTGTCCTGTGTTCCTAATGAAGTGCAGCATTTGGTTCTAAGAAAAAAACTGACACCTATAAATACCTACATCAAAAAAGATGAACATTCTTAAATAGACAACCTACTTTTTTTTTTGAGTTGTAGTCTCACTCTGTTGCCCCAGACTGGAGTGCAGTGACCGCTGCCGGCCACTGCAGCCTCGACCTCCTGGGCTCCATCGATCCTTCCGCCTCAGCCTTCCAAGTAGCTGGAACTACAGGCACGCACTACCATGCCCAGCTAATTTTTTGATTTATTGTAGAAATGAGGGTTCACCAAATTGCCCAGGCGGGTCTCGAACAACCTACTTTTAAGGAACAGTATCAAAATTTATCAAAATTTATCAAAATCAAATTTTCCCAACTGAAGGTACTAAGGAGAGTTTCCTGCATTTTTCAGTTTTATATCGAAAAATGAATGAATTCAGGATGTGAGTTTTTAAATGGTCAAATAATAGAATACAGCTACATACATAAGTGTACAATAAATACTTGCAAGTTAAGTACAATTTCAACTGTATGTACTACTGAAAAGGAAAACCTATTGACGTTAATTGCTAAATCCTAAAATAATGTTAGTCAAAGCTGCAATATTAAAACTAACAAGTTTAGCACATTGATTCTAATCTATCTGTTCATAATAACTGTACTGAATATTCTGAAGTTGCCTATTAGGCTAAATATCGAGTACTTTTATTGAACATGCACATTTTTGTGGGCAGAGAAGAGACTATGATACACAGTGTGCTGTGTAATTATTTGTTCTAGTTTACTGAGTATTTATGATATTCCTAGTATTAGGCTGGGTGCTGGGGATAAAAGTTTGGATTAGCCCTTAGAGACTTGCAAACTGAAAAAAAAAATCACAAGATAGGCATAAACCATACATTTGATCTGAGACCAAAATATTTAAAATTAAGTTTTCAAGTCATTCCTCGTGAAAGCAATGACTTAAAATCAGTGTTTGTCCTCCAGGTCCCCAGTTAGTTTTTTTTCCATCATTTATTTATTTATTTATTTATTTTAAAGATGTGGTATACAATTCAGGGTTAGGTATACAAATGTTCATTATGCAGGTATCCTTGTTGATGCGGTTTGCCCCTCCCTTCTCTGGCAGTTTTCCTCAACTACCAATCATTTTCTTATAGTATTATGATAATTGTTCAAGTTCTGCTTATGAGTGAGAACAGATGTACTCTGTTCTTTGCTTCTGTGATAAATCACTGAATATTCCATCTCCTTTTTACTGCTTAGTGGTCTTTTCACTCATTCACTTTTGACTAACAGATCTCTGTACTATTGTTTCCCACAGACTTGTACTAAAGTCTAAGTGACTGATAAGAACTGGTATGTTACATTTTTAAGTGTTTTTTTTTACATCTCCTAGAGTTGCAGTCTTTTATACCTAGATAAGATCCAAAAGATAATTTATTCAACTGCTATTCAGAAATTTGAATACTGAAGTCCAGAGGGAGGCTATGACCTTTCCAAGGTCAATAGCTATTAAGTTGTAGAGACAGGATGCTTCCTGTCTCCTTGCGGGTCCCTTTTAATAGTGGTAGGAAATCTAAGCCGAATGCCTCCTCTGATTTTTTACAAGAGCCTCTTAATGCCAATCATATTTCAGCCTCTTATTTCCTCACAGGAATATTGTATGGACATATAAGAAGCTGTAATACAGTGCTTTATGTGTTTTGTGGTTCCTGCTTATTTTTAAAGAGTAGCTCAAAATTCTTTCATGTGCAGAAGACTTTCTTCTAAATGAAATCTCACAAAGAGTAATATTTGAAAGAAAATTCTAAGAATAAGAATGCAAGATTTAATCTATGCATCTATCACTTACAATAGAAGTTGTGTAATCAATAATCCATTAATCATTTTGAAATTCTACTTACAGTGTGTTGGACTGCTGAGTGCCTGGATATTCAGCAGACTGGAGTGAGATCACTATATTAAAATAAGAATAATACATAAAAAAAATTAAAGTTGGAAGTGACAAAAATAAGCTCTTTATACCAAGAAATGTTGAGCATAGAAATTCATTTTTAATCATACAATATATAATTAAAATTTGTCATTTTATGCAAAAATACATTTAAAAAATATTTTATTGTTAAAATTGATCAAAGCTGGAAAAAAAGTATTTTGTGGTATTAAGAGATTGAAATTAAGAAGTGTATGATACAAATAAAACTTATTTTTGGTTTGTGAAAACAATAATAACTATATCGTTGTTAAAGTAAAGTATATTGATATTAGGTGCAATTTTGGAAAATTTTTAAAAATAGTTCTGGATTGATATAATGTTAATTTTATGAAATAGTAGCATCCATTCAAGCATTCTAAACCATCCTGTAAACCATGTACATTTCCAGGCTTCTTTGAATTAAGTGTGTCTTCCAGACGGTGAGAAGAAATTTTGCCATATGCCTAACCTAAGCATGGATAGGATATCTGCCCCTCCTTCCACTCTGCTGTCCCCCAGCAAAAACAAAAACAATAACAGAAAACAAATGTCAGGAAATCTATTCCAAAGCTTAACATAGTTGCTTTGGAGTTACCCATTATTGTACTAAATTTTCATACTGTAAGAGTTTAAAAGTGCAAAATGTTATAACTGCTTAATTAATATATTATTCTAGGTAATACTGAACGTTACTTGCATAGCATCTTTAGTTATAATTGATTCTGCATGTTTAATTAGGCTTACTTTCTCTTTTTATTTTGAAGATGTGTGCTACATTTCAGGATTTGGTACATAAGTGGTCATTGTACAGGTGAAGTTTGGGTCTCCCATTGATCTTTACTTCGAATGGTTTGAGATCAGGTATCCACTCTTCCTTCCCTCATCCCTGGCAGTGTTCTGCTACTGCCAATCCCTTTCTTGTAGTACTGTGATAAAAGTTCAGGGTCCACTTATGAGTGAGGATATGCGGTACTCAGTTCTTTGCTTTCGATATAGATCACTGAGTACGATAGACTCTATATCCATCCAAGTTGCTGCAAGGTCCATAATTTTGGCCTTATTTATGGCTGTTTAATATTCCATCATGTATATGTACCACAGTTCACTTTCGATGGGCAACACAACTGATTCCATGTTTTTGCTACTGTGAATACTGCTGCAGTAACCTTTGTGTGCCGATATCTTTTTTGTAGAATGATTTGAGTTCCTCTGGGTAAATTCCTAGAAGGGAAACTGCTATGTCATATGGAAGGTCGATTTTTAGATCTTTTAGAAATCACCACACTGTTTTCCACAGAGGTTGTACTAATTTACACTCCCATCAAAGGTGTAGAAACGTTCCCCTTTCTCTGCATTGTCTCCAGCGTCTGTTGTTTTTTGAGTTATTAATTATGGTCATTCTGACTGGAGTCAGGTGGTATCTCAGTGCGGTTTTGGTTTGCGTTTTTTTTGATGATTAGTGAGGCTGAGCATTTTTTCATGCATTTTTTAAAGCTGTTCATATGTCTACTTTTGAGAAGTGTCTATTCAC
This sequence comes from Tarsius wallacei, assembly GCA_963574415.1. Classification (NCBI taxonomy): domain Eukaryota; kingdom Metazoa; phylum Chordata; class Mammalia; order Primates; family Tarsiidae; genus Tarsius; species Tarsius wallacei. Next base: position 22,663 of record CAUYQG010077317.1, on the reverse strand, counting down.
ATGTTTTGCCTGCTTTTTAATAGGGCTGTTTATTTATTTATTTATTTTTCCATTGGCATGTTTGAGTTCCTTGTAGAACCTAGATGTTAGGCCTTTGTCAGATATACAGTTGGCAAATATTTTCTCTCTGTTCTGTGAGTTGTCTCCTGACTCTCTTAATGGTTTCTTTTGCTTTGAAGAAGCTTGTTAGTTTGATGAGGTCCCACTTGTCTATCTTATCTCTTGTTGCATGGGCTTTTGGGGTTTTGAACAGGAATTGGTTGCCTATTCCAATGTCTGTAAGTGTGTCACCTGCATTTTGTAATATTCTTGTAGTCTGAGGTTTTACTTTTAAGTATTTGATCCATTTAGAGAAGATTTTTGTATATAGTAATAGATAGGGTTCCTGTTTCATTCTTTTGCGTGTGGTCAGCCAGTTTTCCCAGAACCATTTACTGAACAGGTTCTCCTCTCTTCAGTGGTTGTTGGTGGGGGCTTTGTTGAGGATGATAGGTTGAGGTTTTGCTTCCAGAATAGGCTTACTTTCAATACATTAAAAAACAGTGAGTGGATTGCCTGAGCCTGTGGGTTCGAGACCCGCCTAGGCAACTAGGCAATACCTCATCTCTACAATAAATCAAAAAAATTAGCCGGGCGTGATAGCGCATGCCTGTAGTTCCAGCTACTTGGAAGTCTGAGGCAGAAGGATCGCTGGAGCCCAGCAGGTCCAGGCTACGGTGGCCGGGAGCGGCCACTGCACTCCTGTCTGGGCGACAGAGTGAGACTCCAACTCAAAAAAAAAAAAAATACAATGAATAAAAATAATCAGGAAACTGACACTGACTATATAAAGTGAATACGGGTGGCTCATAACCTACACTTGGTATACAGTTAATATCAAATTTGAAGGTGGAGATCTACTTTTTGCTGATGAATGAAATGAAATTTGGAAAATAATCTCTTTCTTAAATTAGTGTTCAATTTTAACTGCCAGATTTCTCTTTTTCCATTCTAAAACAGTCGACAACTTTGATTCATGAAACAAGTACCCCCAAAAAGCTTATTATTGGCATTGAAATAAAGGAGTATAATATACTAAACTAGAACAAATTTAACTTTTATGAACCTCTGATGTAGAACATTTAGACTTGGGATATTAAAACATAAAATCAGTTGAAACAAACAAAAAGATTTCTATGAAAGGAAGCAAAGTATATGAAGAACAAACATATAGAATCAGGCATTTAAATGAAAATAAAATATAAAGATGAAAATCTCACTAGTTATCTTCGAAATGATTTTAATAATTACAAAATATCATATTTGACAAAAAATGTCATACTGGTGTTGGAAACTAGACACTTTTACTTTTAGTTAGTAGAAGTATATAATGATACAGCTTTTTTGCAAGTAAACAAAATCTATCAATCATCTTCAATATTAATATCCTTTACTTCAGTAAGTTAATTCATAAGAAAATTTGACTAGTCTTCTCCATCAGGGTGTAAACATTACATAGTTTAATATTTTCAAATAATGAGTTCAAGCATATACTATTAAATTATCTTTCTCTCACCTTCAGTGACTACTTTGGTAGATTCCACCACATTTGGCAACATTCAGTTAATACACTAAGTACCATTTTGCTTGTATTGTTAACCTCACATTAAAATAAAATTGCTGAACTGTTTTATATCCCCTTTCCCAACCTCAGAAGTTCCAATTTTATTGTGATGGGCGAAGGAAAAGGGGAAGGAAAAAAGTAAGCATTCGTTCACTATCTGGTCACAGTTGTAGCATTTTATTCATATTAAAGTTTAGTCAGTTTAACATTGACTATCTATGGTTCCTCCATGCAGCAATCATATTTATATTGGGACTGAGTTCTTAGAAAAGTAATGCTTGATAATATTGATGTATGATTAGCTCATATCTAAATGAAGTTTAACCTTTTCTATACAACCTTGGCTTACTTACCGACACACCTTGCTTCTGGTAGCCCTTTTCTTTGTAAACCCTCTTGGATAGGATGTCAAAAAGATGGCCCCAAGTCTTACTTCCATGATGGCTGCTTGAACAACAGAAGTTGAGTTGACATCACCATTTTCAACAGTAAGCTTATGAACTGCATCAATTTTGTCCCTTTTCTACCTTGCTGTCTCTTAATTCTACCTTCTATAGTCAGGGGTAGATAAATGTATCTATTGCTTAAGCAGGACTCTCACCTGGGAATAGAATGTCAGTTCCTCCATCTAGCAAACATCCTCAGTCTCTCTAAGTGATTCTTTTGAGATGTTTTGTCAAACCAGGTGGCTGCAGAAGTGTTAGTTAAAACTACTGCAACACTTCTTCTCTTTCCCAATTTTCTACTTAAATAAACTGGATGAAAGGAAAGGATCAAAGGTCCGTCTGGATAATGAAAGTAGTTTATGAAAGTAGTGACCTTGAATGGAGCTAAGTAGCCCCAAATGTTGGTTATTTTTTAGATTATAAGGTTCTGTGTAACTAGATTGAGGACAAAAAGTCTCACTAAATATCCTGATACAATTCTTGAAATCTACCCTAAATATATCAACACAAATGTCTATAAAAATTGATACAAATCAACTTTTTAGCATTTTTGTAAAAACAAAATATGTAATATAAAGTTAAAAACAACCTGAATGTTTGATATAAAAGAAATGTAGATTTAGTCTAAAGCTAAACATAAGAATTCCTTGCAGTCCCTGTTTTAATAAGACCCTTCCAAGTTCTGAGGTGGATCATGCAATGTGCTCTTATGGCCATACGTTTTTGTAAATATTTGCATAAGTAAGATGTTTTAACTGCTATTAGTTGAGACATTTTCCTTTCCAACTCTCCTAAAACATAGGTAGTATCTTAGTATATTTGACCTATCTTGTCCTAAATGAAGTCTGATGGTTTCAGACCAAGCAACATGGTGAATTATCACTGATAGTTAAATGGACTGAAGAACAAATTATTGAAGTTATAAAACTGAAATCCTCAAGTTCCCAAATTCTTTAGTAATGCAGTTGGTAGATTCTATTAATAAATTACTTACAGAAGTATATAACTCCAATAAAGTGTAGCAATATGCTGCAAATTAACTTATTACTCTTTTGCATACCTTAATGTATGCCTAACTTTTGTATATTTAAAATAATTATCAACCAGACCCAAATTCAGTTTTTATAAAGACTTAGTAGAGTGAAAACAAACACTTAAATTGTGTGATATATAGAAAAATTGCCCCCCTCAGATGTCAACATATCTATCCCTGAAACCTGTGCATATGTTCCTTTAAAATCTTTCTTGCATATATTGTTAAATTAAGGATTTTTTTTTAGTTGGAGAGGATATTCCGGAATATCTTAGTGGTCCCAATGTGATTACAAGAGTGCTTATAGCAGGCAAAGAGGGAGGCAGGGGAGTCAGAGGCAGAGAAGGAGATGTGGTGACAGAAGCAGAGGGGTGTGGAAGAGAGAGAAGGGGAAAGGAGAGAAAGATTTGAAGGTACTGTACTGTTGACTTTGAGGATGACTTTTAGAAGCAGTTAAAGAAAAAGACATGGAATCTCCTTTAGAGTTTTTAGAAAGAACACAGTTCTGCCAAAGCCTTAATTTATGCTAAATTAAATGTGTTTTGGATTTCTACCTCAGAAAATGGGATAATAGATTTGTCTCAATAGATTTGACAATAGATCTGTGTTTTACGTTAGTCATTAAGCTTGTGGTAATTTGTTACAACAGCAACAGAAAACTAATACAAACCAAATGTCAGCTTTAAATGTTTGTTTATTGCTTATTCTTCATTGAAACTCAGTATCAATTTGTTTGAAATTTTGTATCAGCAAATTTGTATTCTTGTTCTTAAAAAGCTGCATATGGATGAAACTTGCTGAGATTGTATCTTTCCTTACCTAGAAGAGTGGTTAAATTTTACAGGATTTTTTTCTTTTGAAATATAGTATTCTGCTTATCAAATAGACATTCTTTTGGAAAGTACTTTTGCAAAGACCTAAGCTTCCATGTAATTCATTCTCTTTTTTAATTGTATGCACCTGTTGGGCAAGTAATATATTTATACACACACACATATTCAACAAGACAATATTTCTTTTACAGTACAAGCACTTTTTCATCTTAAACAACTATATATTGTTTGTATAATACTATAAAGGATTGCCTATGGAAGGTTAGCAGTAAGTCAAACCAGATGCTCCCCTTCAAGAATAAGGAGTAGCTTGGCAGCAACATTATAAACCTGTCAATTTGCTTTTATTTAGAAGTCCTTAAGCACTACAGCAAAGAAACTAATTACTGCTTTTCAAGGTACTATAATCACCTTTCACAGAGTCAGTATGATAGATAACAAAATAATAATGAATTTTATATTTATATGACAAAAGCATTAAGGAAAACAAATAAAATATGTTCTCCAGAATCTTAAGTAAATCTAGTAAGTCTGAATTAGTTAATAAGTTGAGTTCAATAGGATTGATTAACTTAACAAATCATCTTAATTTCTGAAATATAACTTAATTTAGTATTTTATATTTGCTGTTTTATTTATTAGAGTGACTTGAGTAAAAACATGCAAGGACTTTTTAATTGGAAATTTTGTTATTTCATTCTGTTGTCTTAAGGAAGAGTTTTGTCTGTATTTTTTTTTAAGACACCATGAACTATAAGTTACCTAAGATCACAGACTTAGTATATACTCATTGAATATAGATAGATAATGATATGTTGATAGATAATGATATGTTAAGGAAAAATCAAGAGAGATTAATTCTCAATCAGTACCCAGATCAGAAATGAAAGGTAAACAAAACAAAACAAAACACTTTCTTTCTTTCTTTCTTTTTTAGCAGAATTTATTGAGAGGATAGAAAAGCTCTCACAGTGGGAGGGAACCCGAAGGGATTGCCAAAACACTTTATTTCTTAAATTAAACTTCATTTAAAAACATTGGAATGCTCGGGTTTTTATTTTAAGCTATTTTCTCTTCCTCATCCATTTTTATAATTCTAACATTGATTATGAAATAAAGTTGAAGTGAAAATTATTTTTATTATTTTCAAATAGTGCTTAATTTTTGCGTATGCATGAACATACACACCCATGACGTATAATTTTATATTTAACAAAATGTTCATTGACTCAGTGACTGAAGTGGACATTTGAAAATGTTTATTTCTAAAAACAGAACAGATATTATGCCAGTGAAATATTCATTAACTTCAACTTCCTAATTTTTGTCTTCTTCTAAATGTGTGTGTGTGTGATAAATATTTCAATTTTCTCTTTCTCCCAACTAGATGCTAGGCTGGGACAGAGCATGTGAGATGGGCTGGGGTATGTGTGTGTGTGTTTCCTGAGTCATAATAAAAACGGTTCCAAAAAAGTCCTTTCACTTCACCTCTTCTTTTCTTTATTATATTTTCCAGATCCTTTTTTGTATTCAGTTTATTTAATACTTCTAATCATGCAGCCAATTGATGAACCTACACTGACACTCATTATTAGAGTTTACATTAGGAATCACTTATGATATTGTACATGTTACAGATTTGGACCTATGTGTAATGACATATATCCATCATTATATTATCAAATAGTTTTACACTGCTCTCAAATGTCCTCTGTTTTACACCCATTAATTCTGCATGTTACTTTTAAAATATTATGATATATCAGATCAGAATCACTTTCTGATATACACTATAGCTATATGAAATCAATGGAATTTTAAGTGATATGTAGAATATTTTAAATTGCTTTATAATAATTTAACTTTAATTTCAATATTTTCTGAAATAATATTATTTTCTTAACCAGCAAGTTATTCAAGTATGTTTTATTTTATTTTTAATTGCAGGGAACAGAGTTTAAAATTAAAATCTACTTTTAGAACTAGGGGCATTTTTCATTTAAGAGGCCAGTTTTCATCTACTGTAGGTGGTTCTTTTAGAACTCATGATAATTATATAGTAAATTAGGAGCAGATAAGATGTGAATTATTTCATTAAGTATTTTCTCCAATCTCGGAAAAAATTGTTTAAGGCACAAGGAAACTGAGTGCTGTACTAAAAAATGCATAATGTTTATAATGACAGCTTGTACTCTCTGGGGAAAGAGACTTTGGAGAATATTTCCAATAAAATCTGAAAGATTATACTTAGGACTCTTCCTTATTTGCTGCAAAAGATGATTTGTGTCTAATAACCATTTAACATTTTACTTCTGTATGCCAAATATGAAAAATAGAATAATATAATGCTATCATCTGAAATGAGTTATGGAAATGTCCCTAATGTGTTAGTAATTTTGCTCAAAACAGGGAAGAGAACAGTACAGTATTGTAAGACAGATTTATGTTGTGTGCATTTCTACCCAGACTTAATATGCTATAAAACACTCTGCAGGCATTATACATTCTCCTCTCTATTTTTAGAAAATTTCATTTTAAGGTATTTTGGAATTATTGCACTTAACAATAATTAAGCTATTTAGTTTGAACTAGCTATTTAAATACAGCACTATAAAAGTTGTAACCAATGTTTCTCTGGGTCACAGTAACTTGAGGATGCCAAAAAATCATACAAGCAGGAATTCAACAAATTTTTGAATCCAGCTCTCACATAAAAAGCTAAGAAACTCCTACTCATACTACTCTATATCATCTTATTCTTGACCTCTGGAAAACTTGAGAGTGGTGTCTATGACTTCCAACAATGGTTGTGTGTACACCTGGTAAATTAAATAGAGAATATTGTAAAGAATATTATACTTTTCCCTTGTCTGGACTTGACTATATAGATGTCCTGCATCACTCAGAACTTGCTGTTGTTTTCTGTTGTTGTGTACAAATTATTTCCCTGCTGTATGATGTCCTCTGATCCTTCTTCTTGTGCAAGAACTTAGAGCTGTTATATTTGCTCAGGTTTCACAGAGATTTTGACCATGCAGCTCTTCCATTTTACATATTAGTTACTTATTCCACCCTCTTCAACCATAGCTATAAACCTGTCGATTATGGTTAGGGAACAATCTGAATGACAGATGTGGAGCTTCAAAATTTATGTCTATTTGCTGACAAGCTAATTTTGTATATGGATCAATCATGCATAGAGATTCTTTGATACACTCATTACTCAGCAGTCATAGAAAATTTTTCAAAGACTGAAAAATTTGAGGCTCTTATTCTGGGATCCTTTATTCACAGAGACATCATAATGAATGTCATACAAAATATGTTAGTTCTGTCGGTACTTTTTAAATCACTTTGCAGGTATTCTTTAAAGTCAGTCCGGAATTCAGAATTTGAAGTTCAAAAGAATTTACTTAATTTTCAGTTACATTTACATAGCTAGAAATTTGATTACAATGTATAACTTATTTGATGTATATAAATTTAAATGACTTTCTGGGATGTATTGTCACGGAATGTGGTTTATAAAATTCACTATTTGCAATCTCTTGCCTCCATTTTTCTCATTATGTGTATTTTGTGAGAAAAAAAAATGTTTTAATGGTATAAAACAACAGGCACTTTTTTTTTTTGCTTTCATCTCAACACTGGTATTCACTTTCCACCATTGTTATTTCAAAAGACTGTATGCTCAGATTTACATTCCTTTCTCTTCTTCATTAGTAGTTAGTTTCAGCAAGGTTGATAGACACCAGAAGATTTAATCATAGACACCTAACTCCACTTTCAAGTTTTAGTTCCTACTATTTACATTGTTTCTTATCAAAGCACACTCTCACAGCTTTTTATCACCTCTTCGTTAGGTATCTTCTGTGACTTACCATAGGTATCACCTTCTCTAGGAAGTCATCTTTAAACTTTGAAAATTCAAGAGACGTACCTCCTCAGTGTCACCCTAATATGCTCTGTGAAATCCCATGGCTGTTTTTTAATATATAGCTTTGATTCTTCAGTTTTCTTGCTCCATTGAATATTGATGTTCTTGAATACTTAAAATTTGCTTATTTTTGGATTTCCAACAACTCTTTCAGTGATCAAAAAATGCCTTTCTTTCTTTTTTTATTTTTTTTTAATTTTAAATATGTGGGGTTCAGTATACAAATGTTCATTATGTAGGTACTGTTGTTGATGAGGTGGGCCCCCTCTTCCCCGGCAATTCCAAGTGAATGAATAGAAAAGAACAGAGAGGAGACATTTTAAAATATTAAAAATGTGTCATGTTTAAGACATTTTACATGTATCTGTATTTTAAGTATTGAAATAGTCAAATTTTTATCTGGGGGAGGACAGAAAAGTAAAGAACAAGGTATCTGAGTACACATATGAATTTAGTCTTGATAACTTTATACATCTGAACTCAAAGATGTTTCAAAATATAAATGAATTAATATGACTCTATGAATCGGGAGGCATTAACATTTTGATCAAAATGAAGAGAGGGCAACCTTTGTTTCATGTGACATTACTAAAGTGTTACACTTTCAGATACAGTGCTTTGGTTCAGGTACTCTCTTTTTTAAATTTAAAAGAATCATTTGTCAGATGACTTCATTGTTGAAGTCTATAGACTTTTCACAAAGAAATAGTACCAATTAATGCCACACAATATCTTTCAGAAAATAAAAGAGGAAGAAATACTTCTCTACTTGATTTATGATGGCAGTGCTTCCTTGATACAAACACCAGACAGAATAATTACAAGAAAACTACAGACCAATATCTCTCATAAATGTAGATGCAAACATTATTAACAAAATGTAAACAATTTAATAAATAAATCCATAAAGTTGATACGTGATGATCACACGATGACTAAGTGGGCTTGATCCCATGAATGTAATATCAAAAAAATTTACTTAATTCATTCTATAGAATGTAAAATATAATAAAAAATATATAATCTAGCCGGGCTCGGTGGCTCAGCCTGTAATCCCGCGCTTTGGGAGACTGAGATGAGTGGATTGCCAGAGCCTGCGGGTTCGATACCCGCCTGGACAACTTGGCGAGACCTCATCTCTACAATAAATCAAAAAAAAATAGCCGGGCATGGTAGTGCGCCCCTGTAGTTCCAGCTACTTGGAAGACTGAGGCAGAAGGATCGCCGGAGCCCAGCAGGTCGAGGCTGCGGTGGCCGGGAGCGGCCACTGCACTCCAGTCTGGGCGACGGAGGGGTACTCCAACTCAAAAAAATAAATAATAAATAAATAAAAAATATACAATCCAAAAGCCACTTAATTCACTCTATTATAATAAGGAATAAAATCTGTGTGTTCATTACAACAAATGTAGAAATAGGTTTCCTGAAAATTCACTTATGAAAATGACTTTAAACAAACTAGAAATAGAGAGGAACTGTCCCATCCTGAAAAAGAACATCTTTGAAAAATCCACATTTTACAAAATACTTACAAATGAAAGACCGCTTACATTTCTAAGTTTGAGAATAAGACAAGAATGCCCACTCTTACCACTTTTATTCAATATTGTGTTACTTAATAATATATAGTATTAGAAAACATACACAGAACAGCAGGCATGGATCCCAAAACATTATGCCGAACCAAAACATTTAGAAACACTTTAGTATAATCTATAATGACAGAAAGCAGATCAGTGGTTGCTTGAGGCCAGGGATGGAATTGACTAGGAAGAGAAACAAAGGAGCTTTTTGGAGTAATGGACATGTTTTACATCTTGATTTTGGTGATGGTTGAGCAAGTAACAACTTTGTCAATGCATAGAAATGTGTGCTTGAAAACAGTACATCTTATCTCTTTTAAGTTATACCTCAACATGTTTGTTTAAAAAAGAAATTGCATTGTTTTATTATAGTGCAGAAATAGTGTTTTATTATAGTACTGTTAAAAACAGTACATCTTATCTCATTTAAGTTATACCTCAACATGTTTGTTTAAAAAAGAAAATTGCATTGTTTTATTATAGTGCAGAAATTTATTAACTGCATGAAAAAGGAAATTATTTCTGAAAGAGCATATCAAATTGTTTCTTAAATATTGAGGGCATGTAACTCTGCCATGAATGTTTCTGACATGTGTCTTATCTTTTTACAGTGTTTTGAGTTAGGTTTGCTAGAATTTAATTGCAATGTATGCAGTAAGTGAGAATGTTTTCTTCATCATGGAGATAAGCTGTGTACAATAGGTTCCTGTCTTTGTTGATTGCCTAGAGTTAGAAATCAAATAGTCTTCTATTAATGTAAAATAGATCTTTTTTGCCAACAGCTTTGTCAGAACATTGACTGATGAAATGAGAGTCACAATTTTCTCTAATGATCTTATAATCTGAGATGTTATCTCCTTTAACTCTTAATGTCTGCTTGTGTAGTCATCACAGACTCATGCACATATACACTCACTCTTGATTATCTTCTCATTCTTATCAGAATTTTCAAAATTTTCTTCCTGTGCCAAAAGGCCGCAGAAAACAAGTACACATTTAAATGCTTGTAAGCACTATTTTTTTCTAACACTAAATTCAGTTATATAATTTGATATTTTTTACTGGTATTTTTGTGATATTAAATTATTTTAATGATTTCCTATGTTTATTACTTACTAAGAATGACACTATTTCTTTTTATTCATTCTTGATCAGTCCTCAAGCAGTCATCATCCAACATCTCTATTCTGTTCAATTTCTTTCCCCTCCATTCTCTTTACTTTCCTTTAATGAATATTCTCTTGTTTATTGAGTCTTAGACTTACCAATTGAGTGTATATTATTATTCTCTGTAACAAAAGAATGGTGCTTCATATTTGCTCTCAAACATCTTTTAAAGTTCAAAGTTTGCTTGGTTCTTTGGGTCAATGCCTTTTTAAACCCAGCTGTAATAGTTTTAAAAAATTCATTACTTAGGATATAATAGGAAAAAGAACTGTAGAAGTAAAGTAGTATATTCATTTCTTTCTACTTCAGTTTTGTTTTTTCTTCTCTCTTTCAGTGTTATATTTTGTGGGTGTTTGGAAACCAGCTGCTGGCCAAGCTTAATTTCATTAGTGATTCTGGCAATATCCCCAACTCATTCCTCCTACTACTCCCATTTTATACCCACACTTTAAGCATACAATTATAGAAGCTCTATGTGCCAAAAATGGAAGAATTATGAAGAGCACATACTCGAGAACATAGTCTCAATTCTCATTCCTATATTTTAATAGAGATAGATTATTTGCATGTTGAAACCAAGATCTCTAAGACTAATGACTGCCAAATTTGCTTAACATGGTGATAGATGATGGAGTGATATGTATTTAAGAGAATAGATATTACCTGATATGAACTTAACGTAAATGTAAAAACAATTATAGTTCTATTTTATTGATCTACAACTTTAATAATAAATACCATATTTATCAAGAATGGCACAAACCTAGATGAAAAATTGTAGACACAGAACTTTACATTAGAAAAATGCATGTACTTGTTTTCTACCATGGTTTAAAGGGTGAAATCCTTACTGAAAATGTTATATAAGACGCTACTGTTTATTTTTCTTAAAGCATTGAATACTTAACTATCACTTGTCTGTTTTGTTTTTTATGATGGATAGCAAGTTATAATACAAGGACTAGTGCAGTAGAAGGTATAAAACCTATGTTGTATTTATTTTTATCCCTTATTAGTCATATGGCCTTGGTCAAGTCATGAAAACATTTTGAACCTTGTATTTTCCTTCTCATAAATGAGAATTAAAATACTTTCTAGCAGCCTTTCTTTCATAGTAATGTTATGAAGAACATAAAATATGTTTCTAAGAAATTTGCTTTGAAAAATTAAAAGGAGATATACACATCTTAGATACTATTAATTTTCTGATTTTATCTTACCTTTACAATATACTTCTGATAAATAACTCATATACAATAAATTCATTTTACTGTATATTTCGAATAAAACTGTTGATAAATATTCTTGCTTTTTCCATAGTGAAGGATGTAGAATAAAAAAGAATCATTTTATTGAAAATATTGTTATGGAATTAGGAACCTCCTGCTGTGTACATTCTAAAATCATGTGAAGTAAATATGCAGAAATTTAAATGTCAGGATCAGAGATATTACAATAATCACTGTCAGAAAGACAAGAATCAATGAGGGATATGAAGTGTGATACAAATATATGTAGGGAGAGAGTTTATCATAGATATGACAAATAACTGATCGGTTTAATGGTATTGAAGCACACTTGAAAGGGAGTAATTTAATATATTGTGAAAATATTATTTATAATCTGTACTAATGCACAAACAAAAATGTTTTTGTGTATATCAATTTACTTTTTCATGTTTTGGTGTTTTTGCAATTTTTTAAAACCAGTTTTCATTTCCTAAATGGAGATGAACTAATTACAAAATAAAATATTTAGAAGGCATATAAATTCGTCCTGATGATTTATAAAATCTACAAGTATATGTTTGACAAATAACCTCAAATTTTGTTTCTCAGAAAAAAAATAATGTATAGATATTTTGTGTCCTGTCATGGTGTCTTCATTAAATCGTACAGTAATATTTAATATTTGCATCTGGGGTAGAATTATTTTGTTCCTTTTTAACCTGTTATTCAGACAGAGGTAGGATACTCTTTCACATTATATGAAAACATTTTAATGGTGTGAAAAGAGAGACAAGATGCAGCTTGCTTAAAGAACTTTAAAACTCTACCTCTCAGCTTGTTTTTAATTTCTTAAACTATCAAAAGAGACCATGTCGAGGAAAGGTGTTAGACTAATTTTTTCTTTTATTTTTCAAGTTCTGATGTTTAATATTGTACCACACTGGGGCAGCAGTCAGCAAGATTAGTTTTCTTAAATAAATGTCTGTCACAATTGTGTGTTTGGGTTTTATTTAAAAGGCTAACACTAAGTTTACATTTCCTTTTTTCACACATTTGGCTTCAGAACTATCACCTGTTTGTAGTTTAGTTGTGAGAAGCCAGTACACAGACGTTTCTGATTCATCAAAGGAATTTGGGTATCAGATCTGCCTCTAAAATCCTGTAAATGGCATGACCCTTTAATGTAAGATATTTCTTACATATTTAATTTTAAACTAATGACAAAAGGCGACATAATTATTTCCTTAGCTTCATATATATTACTTTATGAATTTTCATTTATGCTAAAATAATTCATATTTTTATAATATATTGTGTTATTTTCCTTTTAAATATGATGTTAATTCTATTTTCAGTGCAAGTTTTATCAATAATTTGAGAGCCAAAGAAAAGAAACCCTAAGACCACAGTTGTTATATTAACATAATTATATTAACCCTAATTTTTTTTTTCTGTCTCCTATATCAGCGTGTCTTGGCCCTTTATATATTAAAGGAGTATTAGCCGGGCTCAGTGGCTCAGCCTGTAATCCCGAGCCTTGGGAGGCTGAGGTGAGTGGATTGCCTGAGCCCACAGGTTCGAGACCCGCCTGGGCAACTTGGCGAGACCTCATCTCTACAATAAATCAAAAATTAGCTGGGTGTGGTAGCACACACCTGTAGTTCCATCTACTGGAAGACTGAGGCGAAAGTTTTGCTGGAGCCCAGCAGGTCAAGGCTGCGGTGGCCGGCAGCGGCCACTGCACTCCAGTCTGGGCGACAGAGTGAGACTCCAACTCAAAAAAAAAAAAAAAAAAAAAAAAGGAGTACTATCCATATGGAAAAACATCAGTTTCAAACATACTTTTCTTTGATACTGTTGATACTTATTGGCATAATTTTCTAATTTACACTGAAGATGTTTACAGTGAAAAAATTAAGAGAGAAAGGAAGAAGGCCAGTCTATTAGCAAAATAATTAAAGTGACTTTTTACTTTGAATAGTGGGTGATGGTAATTGTTTTTAAATATTCATTTCTTAGATGTAGCTTTGTATAATTTTTAAAAAATAAAGTTCTAGTGAGAAAATAGTTGCAAAAAATTATAACACTGAACTTAAAAAAAAAAGGCTTTTTGCATTAGAGGAGCATAATAGGTGAAGAATGTTACAAACTATGAAACCAAGACACTAATATCATTTAATAAAAGGTTTTAAAATTTTTAATTGTTTAATTCATTGCAGCTTGAGAATGTGAGTTTTTGGTGAAATCCTGTTACTGGTTAGTTCTAAGGGCAATTAAAATAAAGGATCTATGAAAGTGGGCTTTTTGCATTCCTTTGATAAATTGCATGCTTCTCCAGTATGTTTCCAAGCACTTTTCTTTCTGCCTTTGTTTAGTGTTGATGTATCTCTCCTGAGCTAACTCTGTCTACTTTGTTGTTTTCTGCTTCCTCATTACGACCTGAATCAATGCAATGGCCACTGAAATAATTTTGCATGATTGGAGATTCAAACAATAGCCAGGTATTCTCCATTTAAAAGTCTTTAAAATAAATTTTAAAATTGATACTTATAATACTACTTTCCCAAACATATAAATGTCTGCAATTTCCTTTCATAGTACAAAGTCATTTTGGATATCCACAAAAATAACTCAATCCCAAAAAAGGTAAAGCCTATTTCCTCAGCTTTTGCTACAGCCATTTGTTCAGATGCCATCATTTGTCATTGACAGAGACACAAAGATAGGCAATGAAAAGAGTGGGAAAACTGCATATTTTAAAAAAAAAGCCTCAGATATGATCTGGTTATAGGTTTGTTGGCATGAGGAAGGTGGAGGCATGTTATCTAGAAGTACTGCATCATATGTGATTTGGGGAGGTGGAAAGAATCAGGTTTGCTTGTACTGTTTGGTCTTGAGTTAGAAATTGGGGTAAAAAATGACCATTCTGGATCAATTGTTGCAGAGATTATGGTTTATATTCATGGGCTCTTTGCTGCAGAGGTTATAGTCAGAATTCTGTTGTCACATATACACGGTCTAGCTGTTGTTTATGTGTTTAGTGTCTCAGTGCCCTCTTTTAGCCATTCTCTCACTTGTGATAGGTTGAACAACTCAAGGAAGTCTAGAGATCCACATCATTGCTGTTAGGTGTTAAGTTGTTTCCATAGTCAAAATTACCATGAGCACTACTTGACAATTTGTTGTATCCTCATGACAATTATTTAACAAGTTAGCAACTGTGAAGAAATATAAAGGTTTCTGGACAGAATGTATTGGAGCAGCATCATGATCATGATTCAAAAATAAGAACAATTATTCATTTCTGTAAGATGTTTTGAAACCAGGAACCCAGTTACCCAGTTTACACCAAGGGAGCAAATCTGGAAGGCTATGAATATCAATCCTAGAGTACCAAGTAATTTTTCCTTAGAGTGATGTACTCACATACAACAAGACTTATTAGTGATGGCACAAATGCCACCATGATGAGCTAACAAGAAATCTGCAGCAATGTAATTGTACATCTCTACTCATTCCAATGAGTTAAGGGTGAATTGTATTCCAATTAGGTGAAAGTTAGTATTAATAATTCTGCAAGAATTTAGTGATGAATTTTTAATAGGCTTTTCTATTTGTATGATTTCTACCATTGGTAATACTGTTTTGATTGATTGTAGAAATGTGGCAGTTCTTCTTCTAAGTCAAGAATAATCAAGGGTGGCCACGTTTTGAAGCTCATTTCTGTGCCACAAATTCCAGTCTCACTGATTTGTGGAATTAAGCCTTCTGTGTTCAGTCAAGTCTCAGAATGCTATCGCTAAAGTGCATGCGGTATTAGTTTGAGGCATGCACTTTAGCGATAGCAAAGGACGAAGTACAGTGTACAAGAACATGGGGATCTTGAAAAATGTGAGTTGTTCACGGCACGAAATTGCAACCAAATCTTTATATTAGCTGGATTACATATTTGAATCCCTGTTAGTGTCGATAAGGTGGCAAATATTTAGTCAATGACCTAGGAAATTTGTTGGGTTTAAACTTAGAATTACTTTGGGACTTATTGAGAGATTATAAAATTGTCCTTTTTCTGGTAAAAAATATTCTAGCAAAGTCACATTTTGATGTTTTCTGTCTCATTTGCAGATATAGGTTTGAGGAGATACAGTTCTCTATGGTCTAATTTGATAAGAATGGAAATTTCCAGAGGGTTTTTTTTTTTTTTAGGTCAAGTGAGGGGTGGCACATCAAACAGCATGAACTGAGAGCAATTTCTAATATTTGTAATAACCTAACATTATAATGAGTATGTTCTGTCTTAACAAGAACTGTAAGAAAGAAAATATAAAATGTCCACTAGGGGTGGATGACAATCATTTGTCTACGGAAAATTTGAAGACAAATTGTTTGCAGATGAAGAGCAGAGGAAAACCTAAATAGGAATTAGATAAATATCATACAATATAATACATAATTAAATAATAATTATGTAGATGTCTTTAGTGGGTTATTCTGTAATTATTTTTCCTATGTCAGTAGAATGTTTAACCTATAAGGTGATAGTCATGCTGTCAGGATCTGCATCTGTGCTTTTTTTCAGATAAACTAGACAAAGTAAAGAAATATACACAGCATATAACTTAAGTATGCCTAGAAATTTTTTCCAGAACCTCAAGAAATAGTCCCTACAGTATGCATGTAATATTACAAGTCAATTTGCAAAATAATGCTTTCTATATTACATTTATAATAGTGGTATCATGGAGCAGGGGAGAATGTTTTTCTGTTATGGGCCTAAGGATTACAGTTAATGTGGGAAATAAGGAAAATCTGAGGGTTATCTGAAATGTCTACCGTTTGTGTAGCATACTTACTCCTAGGAAGAAGTGAAGCAAGGTGTCTAGTTTTAGTATACAAAGAGAAGTGTCCACATTGTGTCCATATCAGGAATTGATGAAGTTGACCATGCATATTTATGGTTAATTCACCTTATGTTTTTAAAATCACGTATGTTTTCCTTTCTTAAAACATACTCATTGATCTGAATTGAGACATTTTTTCTTTATCTTGTTTTTTTTTTTAATTTGTAGTATAGAACAGTCATTGTCTAGTGTTCCTAATGTTCACATTATTTATAGGTATCCAGGTCAATAGGTGATCTTTTGGGAATAGAACCATAAGTTTGTTTTGGGTCTTGTACTGTTTTTATTCTAGAGCCCTTTCAAAATGTTCTGCCAGGTGATATAGCTCAGGTAAAGGGGAAATTTCCCATTTTAATCTCTGCTTTCTAATGATGTCTCTGTTTTTATGTTTAAATCCATTAACAAATAAGATAAAAAGCTGCTGTTACGTTGGCATGCCACTTTTAACTCCTATATGTCAGTGGAAAGCATTTTTAAGTCTATCCTGAAAACCTCTACTAGTTTTCTGTTTTCTCTCTTTGTGAGATTGAATTGTGATCCACATGCTTTTAATTGTCATTGTTTTAGAAATTGCTTTCAGCAGACTTTTCCTTACTTTGGGAGTCTTTTATTTCGTTGGTTCTTTTTTCCCCTATCAGGATTATTAAGAAAGAGGGATTCTGTTCATCTCTTTCTGATAAATCCATTTGGCTTGTTGCAGTATGGAATTTATCATCTGAGATTTTTTACAGTGTGCACAATTTGATATCAATAAGACCCTGAGTCATATGCACCCAAATGAATTATATATTCTTCTATGGGTAGTTACTAGTCTTGTCTGAGTATAGGGAAATTTTCAATTGTAGTTCTTAGTCCGGTTTGTGGCCAAAGTTTAAATTCTACAGTTGTGGCCAAAGTTTAAATTCTACAGTTGGCCTATGAAAGGAATGGATCTTTAGAAACAACTGGACTGCTGGAATCTGTGATGGTTGGGAAAAGTTAAGGTAGAGGGTTCAAAAAGTGGAAGAGGAGAAAAGAATTGATGGAGCTATGGAAAAAGAAAGATCAGAAGAATAATGGGAGTATGGAGAGCTGTATCTAGGGAAGCAATGGGAGAATAAGGAGAGGGAAGATGTACTAGAGAAATTAGTTTGTTGTTGCTTAAGATTGTCAAATTGCTTATTAGTTAGTGTTGACTAAAGAAACTTTTAGTGAAGTGTTGTTTTAATTGGCATTTCATGGAGTCCTTTGCATACCACTAAAGACAACGTTTCCTATTCTGAGAATTTTTATTACCTTTCTTTTTTAAGATGACTTTCAAATGAACATATTTGTTCACGTCAAATGTTTCCCCAGAGTTGCCACTGAAGGCTTGAATTATCTGGTGAATTTATAGTATTTAGAGAAATATTACACCAATTAGGATTTTAATGAGATAAATTTGAGTACATAGAAGACTGGGATTTGTTTTTTGTTTCTGGAGAAGAGTATTTAGACTATGGAGGGGAAGATGATTTAGTTTTAGACTATGAGAACTGGTTATGGTTGGTTAAAACCAATGCTGCTGCACTTCGTATCTTAGCTTACTACCCTGACAATTGACTGCTTCCAAGTGTAGACCCAACACTCTACCCATCTAAAATTTGAGAAAGAAGAATTATTACTCTCTAAATATTACTAGCTTAGCTTTCAGGACCAAAATAAAATACATTTTAAAAAGAGCCAGAGCAGAATCATCTTATCATGTAATGGGTAACATACAGCAAAGTTTACCATTGAAGACACTGGCCCAATAAGAAACTCAAATTTACCAGTTTGCAAACCCAGCAGAGAGAGCAGGTATATAGGATGTTTGCTTGTATTCTACCTTCGAATTTTCCTATGACAAATAGTCCTTTTAGACAGCACAATGAAAATCCCAGAAAGTATTAAAAAAGTTAACCAAATAATGGCTTGATTCCACCAATGATGCTGAAGAAATATGAACCAACAACAAAACCCAATAACAAACTAAGAATAAGAAGCTAAGAAACAGATTTGTTTGGGGGAGAATATCTAGCTTTTCCTGGTTGGTTCAGAGTTGAAAATGGGCAAAAAATAGGGAAACTGACAATTGCTGACCAAGTACTCACCGTTTTGAGCTGATTTCTAGAGGCTGATGTATGGCTTGCTTAAACTGTTCCCTGTAGGCATTGTGGTCAGAATTCTGTTGACATATGTCATCTGGCCATTGTTCATTTGTATATATAGTTTCCCAATACTGATCTCAATAATAATAATACTTGACATTTACCAAACTACTACTACATACTAGGCACTTGACTGGATAATCTCTATGTGTTTTTAAATTTACAAAAAAATGTGATTATGCAATACTTCTAGTGTTTTTAGTTTTAATCATGACTGAAACCTTAGAAAAACATATTGTGTTGTAGGTATTATTTTTCTTCTGTTTATTAATATTAAAAACCCACCAAGACTCATACATATGTGTGTGTATATGTATAAGTATGTACGTAAATCACCCAAAGCAAAACTTATTAAGTGATGAGACTAGGAGCAAAACTCAAGAATGGCTGACTCCAAAGGCTGTATTTTTAAGTATATCATCCTATGAATGAATATTTTCTATAAATAAATATGACAATATTATTACTTATATTTGGCATTTAATTATCTTTATGCAAATATGATTAGACATAAAAATGTATATGAGAAAAATGTAAGTAGAAAATGTATAAGTAGGAAACACCACAAGTAAATAAGGTAAATAAGGCATGTGGTAGTCAGATGAACAGTTCTGAAGTCACCTCAGAGACAAACATAAACGGGAAAATGTTACCATTTCAGAATCTTTAAAATTGATTAGATCAATTCCTTTGCTCACTAGTAATTTCAATGTGATTAAGAAGTTCCTGGTTCAGTCCACATGTGACAAAATCACATAACGTTTTCATATTTGCATGTAAGCAGAGTCTAAATTCTTTCCTCTGGAAAAACAATGTGAGATTAAACTAGAATAGGACTTTTTTGGGGGGAGTGGCTAATCTCTTCTGATAACTTTTTTTTTTAGATATTGAGAAATGCTTTGTAAGAAAAAAGCTCTCAACCTCTTAATCTGTCCTTAATTAACCAAAGATTTGTCTCAGATCCTCTATAAACAAAACAGAATATATGTCCATAAATTCTTCCATAACAACAGCTCTTTCAAATATAGATGCAACTGGAAGAACAATTTAGATACAACTGACAATACCTGTCTTCTCACTTCTGGTTTTCTGCCTCCACATTAATTAAACTAAATGAAAGAACTAGGTCCTAAACACAATCCTTCCCTTAAAAAAATTATTTATTAATTCGTGTAGCATGCCAAATTTCCTTCTAGACACTGTGAAGATTCAAAGACAAAGCCATTTTTGTGCTTGCCTTCTAGAAACATGAAGTCTACTGTGAGCCTATAAATACACACAAAAACTTTTAATCTTATCATAAAAAAATAATTATACCTGGGATATCTAGGAAAATTATTCTGAGACAACCTGAACTCCTACCAAAAAAGAGTTCTTGAATAAAGTCACCAAGCATAGTGCATTGCAGCTAGCTACTCCTCAATAGATATTAATTTATTTAAAGCTGCTATTTCAATTGACATGATTTCCAAAACTACTGCTTTGATTATTCTGTTATCTGTAATATTATGTTAACACCCCTTCAGATGTAGCCTGAATAGTACCTACTACTACTACAGGTACTACTTTTTATAAACTATACCTTATATAGTTTATTAAAAAAAGAAACCTTTTAAATATGTAATTAATAATAGACAACAAAAACTAATAATAATTTTATTTTTAAATCAAGGTTAAGGTAGAACACAATTATTCTATATTTATGAATCTGACTTAAAGGCTGTCAAAATATAAATTTCAACATATCATTTGAAACTGTTGTTTCACTATTATCTCTTAACTCCAGTCTCTTCTGTCCTGCAGTATGCCCTGGAATTACTTGAGCATTTTCCATGCTTGAAAAATACATCTTCTGGATCTTTATTTAAAACAAATACTAAAATATTTGAACAGAGCAAATTCAGTAATTGACTCATAGGGCACTCAAAGGACAACCCTAAAGAACTTTTAGTTTATGGAAATTCTGTTATGAACACTTTAGTTTCATGCATTTTAATGACATTTGCCAAACTGTTTTATTAATGTACTTTTAAAAAACAATCTTTTGAAAATCCAGGGACTCTATGTACTTGGGTTGAATGTTTTGTTCTGTTATTATTACAGATGCTGAAAAGGCAACATTACCAGTTGTGTGTTTAATTGGGACCTTTTGATTACATTCGCTTTGTATTTGACCCGGAGGCTGAGGTTTTGAGATGCCTTGCTTAGAAAGTATAGTTATGAATGGTGTCATGATAGACTATATACTTCATTGCTTGCAATTGTCAGAAAGTGTCATATTTTTCTTTCACTGGAAGACTTGTAATAACGTTATTTCTTTGTATGGCTACCTAAATTATCTAAAGAGGATGTTTTAAGTATTGAGATTATTCAGTTTTCAGGAAATACTTATATTATTTTCTACTTTGCATCTAGATTTTATTGGGAAAAACATTAAAAATTTATGTTTTTTAAAAAAGATAACATGCATCAAGTTTGTCACTTTTTAGAACTGAGATGACTAAAATTCTTTGCTCATTCTTTATGATTATTAGAATGCACTTTATGCTGTATCATTATCAAGTTTCAGTGATGACAGCTTTCTGTACATCATTCTTTCTTTTATTACACTAACAATGAATTAAAGAAACACTTTCAAAGCTCTAAGCAATAGACATAATTATTCTGGTCTACATTTTTATAGTAACAAGAATATTTTCAGGGTGCAAATATTCATGAGTTAGTAACAGCGCATAGTATTTTTGTAAAATATTACCCCAAATCTGGAACAAATGTATCATGACTTGATATTTGAAATTAGGCACTATACTGATTACAAAATATCAGCATTGTTTCTCTTTAAAAACAAATGTTGTGCCAGTATTTCTCAAAACTTAGCAAAATTGACAAAAGACAGTAACATTTTATTTATTTAAAAGTACTGGACTGTGAAGGTCTGGTGCCTGTGATTTTCTGGTTGTTACTTAAACATTTTTTTTTTTTTTGACGGAATTAGTGCATGGGAAAATGCTCATCCTCATCCTAATTAGCTTTTATTTCAAGGTTAACTTAAATCATAGAAGTCACTGTTAATAGTGGAAACTGCATCCCTGAACAAGGGGAGAAATCATGAGTCAGATTTCCACGGGGTGGTATGTTACATTGGTGAATTGTAACATTTGGATCTAAAAAATAGAGAGAGAGAAGGGATTGGAAAGAATTAGAGGAAACAGAAGAAATGTTAGGACACAATATTTCAGAATTTGTTAAAGTCAGAAAGGTTGGGAGAGCTCATGGCCACAGTGAGTATGGTTCATGAGGCCCATTACCATCTGAGCTACTGTAATTTATCTGTTTAAAACTCATTTACATACTTTTCCCTTACTGCTTGGCAAATTAGTGTGCGTATATGTATCAGTATTAGTCACTCAGATATTCCGTTTCTTACAAGTATACCTTATTTTCTGTACCTCCATGGTTGCTGAAACTTTTTTTTAAATTTTTTTATTATGGTATTATGGGGTACAGTTAGGGGTTAGGTATACAAAATTGCTTCGGTCAGGCACCCTTGATGATAAGAGGTGTCTCCTCATCCCCAGAAAGATATTTATCACCATTAATCCCATCACCCCCCCCCCATAGCTTCCCACCACTGTCAGTCATTTTCTTGTGGTAGTACGTTGGATGATCAAGGTCTACTATATGAGTGAGAATATGTGATACTTAGTTTTTTGTTTCTGTGAGAGGTCACTCAGTATTATGGACTCTAGTTCCATCCAGGTTG
>CAUYQG010077316.1:0-25935 GCA_963574415.1 Tarsius wallacei | reverse complement strand
TCCACTCACCTCAGCCTCCCAAGGCACGGGATTACAGGCTGAGCCACTGAGCCCGGCCGACTTTATATATTTTTAGGGAGGTAGAAGTTTCAGGCAAAACATAAATCAATACAATGTGAGGTTCACTTTGGTTGGCCCTGGGAAGGCAGGACATCTCTAACCGGGGACTTGTATGTCAAGATAACTTCAAAGATTTTCCAATTGGCAATTGGTAGAAAAGGTTAAACTCTGTCTAAAGAATCTGAAATGAAGTAAAAGAAATGCTGAGTTAAGATAAAGGGAGAGGGTTGAGGAAGCCAAGGTTCTTGTTATGTATAGATGAAGGTGCTAAGTAACAGACTTCAGAGAAAATAGATGGTAAAAGGTGCCTGACTCCTTGGGAATTTCCAAAAAAAAAAAAAAAAAAGGATTCTATACAGATGCAAATTTCCCCAAGAGAAGACATTGTAGGGTCATAAAAAATATTTTTGATTTCCTTCCTTGTCTATTATGGGATGTTATGCCAGCGTCAATTTGGAAAATAAGTCAAGTCATATTATATAGGGTTATCAAAACCCATCTGAGGAGACTTTATGGTTTTTAGGGAATGACTGACTTCCCACGCCCTTTAGTTAGGAATTTATACAAGAGAAGTAAAATGTCAGAGATAAGTCCTCAAAGAGCTCAGCCTCAATAGATTTGGAAAGACTACTGTAAATTGTCTTCTGAGGACAAAGGGAAAAAGAGAAACTTTAGACCCATTTTCCTTCTGTTATTCTTGCAGCATCTTTTTTGTTGTACACATTTTCCATTATAACTCTCGTTCTACATGTGTTTTCTTGAGTACTAACAAACTCTGCATCAGATACTGTCTACTCTTAAGGGATAAGAAGATAGCTAAAATGATTCCTGACTCAGATGGTCTAATGGCAGGCTCAAAAATGGACACAGCCATTATTATATGTTTAATAAAAGGGATGTTGAGTCTACTGTGTACTTTAAAAGCAAAGGCTGTCTCTAATTAGAAGAGGTAAAACATTCCATGGAGAATCATAGATTTCTGCTATGTGGAATTACTCAGAGGTGTTAGAAAAACATCACACAAGTGTTGTGTTCATCTAAGTCTCTAATTCGCTGTGGAGAAGTGGACATTTCTAAGCTTTTAAAGATATAAGATAAACATATTTCCTTAGACTATAATGAATCTAAGCTTTTAAAGATATAAGATAAACATACTTCCTTAGACTATAATGAATCTAAGACATGCCATATCTCTGTTTAGGATCTTGAAAGCTTTGCCTTGGGAGAGGCAAATATATAGTGTTTTATTAATACATTATTAATCACAATCTCTACTCAAGATGACTCTGATATTCATATAGGAGGAACATTAATTTTCAAAGCTGTATTAAAGTACAAGGTAATGGTAAATTAGTGTTTGCCTTAAAAATAGAAAATATGTATGTGTGTATATATATATTATATTTCATCAATTCTAAGATGCTTCTTAATTAGTAGTTTACCAGAGAAAAAAGACATAAGATTATGTTAAATGTAGACATCTATTTAAATATGAAAAAAAAGCATCTTAGAAATAGGCAACATATTATATTTTTAAAAGGTGAGATTTTTGCATGAAAATTGGCCCAAAATAGAATTTAATTTGCAAACTAAATTAAAATTTTAGATGGTGTTTTATTTTTACAAGTTTGTTAGAAATGCTATTCTAGTCCATTTTGATTTAATTTGTTCCATTTATTGGTTTTATGTATTTATGGAATTCTTTTTTCCCAACTTATTTCAAATATATATTTTTGACTTGGTACTTTGCATTGATGGCATGCTTTAAGTGTTAGTGTCTTAATAATTGAAGATGCTATTTGGTTTTTGTATTATCTCACCCAATGCTTGGCACATAGATATGCCAAGACTATATGTGAAAGTACTTTGCATCTGTAGCATTAAACATACTCCTTTTATATGTAGTGTTCGTATTGGAAGCTTATGATAATATGTGAAAGAAAATTAAAGGGGGGCATTTTCTGTTATCTAATGGAGTATTTCAGATTATCCCTCACATAACATCAACTCTGACCATGAGGAATCTTTGGGCTGCCATTCTTCGTGAGGTTTTTCAGAGGCAATTTGTATCCCTTGATTCTGAGTATGTCACTCTGGAACATACTCAAAACATATTTTATAGATGACCACAAAAACTGAAGATTTAAAAAAGAAACAATTACTCATCCAGCCCACATGATGCCATTCACCATTGTGTTATCAGAGATATATAGTAATCTTGCGAATTTATTAAAGGTCAGCAAGATAGTCTACAGATTTTATTGGTGTCTGAGATATTCTTATTCTCTACCAAACTAGAACTGATTTGTAAATTACATTGTTTCTTAAGCCATTAATATATTAATTCAAAATATATTAGAATAGTATTATACATGATTTTTTAATGTCTAGCCCTGCTCATGAATGTCAAATTAACACATGTGATACTGTTAGGGTACTATTGAAAATGCCACACCTTTATCTGTTAATAGTATGAGTATGTCATTTCCAAGGTAGAGATCACAAGTCTTCTGCTAGGGAAACTGAATTCCAAAGCTTCTTCTTACATTGTATACTGTGGCTTAAAGAAAATTCAGTGTGGTTAAGATGGAAAGAAAGGCAGAAAAATTGGACTTAGTCCCAAGATCACTAAAATGAGGGAAGATTTATTTCTTGCCTGCCTAACAGAGGAAAATTTAAATTCTTTCACATAGTATGTGTCAAGAGTCAAAAAATAAATTCATTATCTCTCTTTGTACTGTGCTGCCATTTCTTATATAACATAATCTTAACTTTCCTTATTCTGCTGCAAAATGGCTTTAAGAACAAATATGATAAAATAAAAATGGAACATATTTGAACCAAGGAAAGCCATTACTAATGGTCAGGCAATTAAAACGAACTGGATAGAGTAGTTTCGAGGACCTTGGCCTTAAAATTTTTAATTTATCTACCAAATGACCAGATCAACTTTTTACAAAGGGGTAAACTGTTAAAAGTGCATTAATATTTAACGAATCACCGATATTAATAATTACATATTGCTACAGTCTGAATGTGTCTCCCAAAACTCATGTGTTAGAAATTTGATCCCCACAGCAGTATTGGAAGGTGGAGGCTCTGGAAGGTGTTTAGATCATGAAGGCTCCTCTCTCATAAATGAATTCATACTGCTTTAAGATAGGCTTTTGGGAGTGGGTTCAACCATGCTGGCACCTTGATTTTGGACTTCCCAACCCCAGAACTATGAGAAATAAATTTCTGTGTGTGTGTGTGTGTGTGTCGGTGTGTGTATGTTTAGCTGTGGTCTCACTCCATTGGCCAGACTGGAGTGCACAATCACAGCTACTGCAGCCTTGATCTCGGGCTCAGGTGATCCCTCCACCTCAGCCTCCTGAGTAGCTAGGACTACAGGCATATACCACCATGCTTGACTAATTTTTAAAATTTTTTTGTAGAGAAGTCTTGCTGTGTTGTCCAGGCTGGTCTTGAACTCCTGGGCTTAAGCTGTCCTCCTGCCTCAGACTTCCAAAGTGCTGGCATTACAGGTGTGAGTCACCATGTCTGGCCAAATTTCTGTTCTTTATAAATTACCCAGTATGTGGTCTTCTGTTGTAGCAACACAAAACTGTCTGACACATATCAAAGTAAATGAAATGTAATACTTATGTCAAAATTAAAGAAGCCTAAATGTGCTCAAGCACAAATAAGATATATGTTTATCTTAAATATTTAAAATGTTTAAATTTTTCCTTTTCCTTTCCCTCTCTTTTCCAGAAACTGCCAAAGGGCTTGAAAGGAGGGCTACCTTTAGTCTTATGTTTAAGAACTGTTGAGTCCAGGGCCAATTCAAACATTGACAGCATTGTAGTTTTAGAAAGCCCCATTAGAGGATGTTTTCATAGCCCTTTAGTTTCTCTGGTTTTGACAGTCTTTTATTTTCTCAGGTCTTAGCACACTTTGTCTTACCTGTTCCCTAGTTCTGTATAGTTTCAACTGGATTCTCCTTGTCCTTAAGAGTCCATGAATGTACTTCAAGACTTTACCAGAGGAAAGTGGGACCTTGTACATGAAGGATGCTGGTTTTTCACTCTGCTTTTCACAAATCAGCTCTACCTTGATCTGTTCTGTATACTGTTCTCTGCATGATTAGTTAAGAAAACAAGGTCACTTTTTAAAAATATTGGTTTGAAAACCCATTTTCAAATTGGTACACAGGATTTTGTTATAAAGCGTCAGCATTCTGCCATTCTATTGATGATGATGGTCTTTGGTGAAAATCTAGGTGAAACCTTAGGGGACAAGTTGTCAAGAAAATCAGGCTCCAACAGAAAAAAAATTTTTTTTTCAGTATTCATGAATAGGCATCGGATGTCAAAGTGAGCCAGTGCTTTCATAGATCAAAACCAGATAATCTTACAATTTCTATGTTGCTGGAGGATGATGAGGAAATAATTTTGAACTTGATGGCATGAGAAAATTATACATATTATTTAAAAAAATATTTTCGTTACAATAAGAAAATCTGGTTTGGATATATTAAAGCTTTGGGCAGGATGTTCTCTTATATGCCAATCTTAAGAATGCAAAACAGCCCCTAGGCACCAGTGGGCAAATAAATCTTTGAAAGTATCCTGTTTCTAAGTGCCATACAGGCTTCCATTTCTTCTGCATTACCACAGGACTACAGGGACCCAGGTATACTAAAAGGAGGGATGACCTGAAAGTAGAAATGTATTTGTTGATTTTCCCTTTCGTATATTCATATAGAACTTGCATGTGTGAAATTATTCCTATGACTTTTTCCACAATAACATGGCATCTCTTATAAGTGTGATTGTCAATTTTGTTAAACCCTTGCCAACAATGAGCATTATCTTTTTTCTAACCTTTGTCAATTTTTAACCAAAAAAAGGTCATTGGATTAATTTAAATTTTTTACTATTAGTGGTGTTAAATCTGTGTGGTAATAAAACAAAATATTCAAGAAGATTGTTGAACAAATTAATAAATGGGCTTGTCTCACTCTTGGTGCAATTATTTTTTTTACATTTCTGATAAATAACTTGCCATTTGATTGGCTTTCCTCAGGTTATTTGATAATGTTTTTGTGTTTGATTTTTCTATAACTCCAAAATGCTAAGATAATTTTCAAGTAACTAAGCTCCAGTATTAATAGCTTATTCCATTTTGACCAGTGTTTAAAAGTTGTTTTTCTTTTTTTTAAATTTTCCTTGTCTCATCAATTGATTTAATACTATCAACCAACTTACCTCACCAGGATCTTAGAGTAAAAAAAAAAAATCAAAGGCTGGAAACGTCACAAATATAATAATAAATATCATTTGCTTTTCCCTGACATTTTCTTATACAAATTCAATTTCCTTATGTGGTTTATGTGCTGCTTCTACCAATTAGACCTTTACTACTTTAAGGGTTGAATCTATAGCTACTTATGATTGCTTGTCCAGATCAAGAATAAATCAAGATGCAAAACTGAAGTCAGAATCTGGATAGCAGATAAGGTTAATATTATACAGTAATTACGGCAGATGAATTAATCTAGTTTTAAATTTTGGCAAGTTGAGCATTTCTTTTGGGAAATAACTTGAGCCCAGTAATTTGATTAATTATATTTGATAACTCTGACTTAAAGGGAAAAGGTCATCAACTAAGAAGAAAAAAACCTCTTTAGATAGTTATCAAAAGAAAACTGCATGGTATGTGCATGGAAAAAATATCAGATTGAAAAAACAGAGGTGTTACTTTTTGTAGTAATCCTATGATAAATAAGGTTTCCATCTGTTCAGAATCTGGTTATTTTTTTGATGAGCTGAGCATTTATTTATATTTTATTTGGACATTTTGATAGCATCTCTTAATGATCCGCAATAATTATAAACATGCTCTTATCTACAAAAAGTCTTATAGAGATTTGTTTAGAAGGAGGCTTGAAAAGGAACTCAAACAATAGGAGATGCAGAAAAGTATTTCTGATAATTCCTATGTAAACATACAGCAGAAATTAGTTGAACAACTTCAGAATTCAAAATTATAATTTTAACATCTTTTGAGAGGAATGACTGGTATTCATGAGATCAAATTTAATTTTATAGGAAGTGCTGTAATGATTTGGATAATATAGACCCTTTCAAGCTGAGGAATTATTAGTGAAGACTAAATCCCACTTGATACTTGGACTTTTTCCCCTCAATATACCTAGTTCTAATAATTAGTTATAAAGGCAAAAATACATCACCACATAATTGTAGTTTTAATAATGGATACGTAGGATCTGTGTTGTTCTATACAACTTTGTATTTTGTCTTTGTATTTAAATTTTGTACACTTCGGTCTGTGATTACTTGTGATCAGGTGACTATTAATATATTGTGAGAGTTTATTGCTAATATGACATAGCATCCCACATAATACTAATATTATGTTAATAATATATGTTATGTAATTATATAGTGTATAACAATATAACATGAATAATGAATTGAATTTTATGAATGTGAAACACTTGACCACTTAGAAAGAATTTTACATTTGTCCATTTGTTTAAAGCTTACAACTGTCCTGTGAGATAGATAGTATCCTAGTTTGCAGATGAGAATTCTGAAGATATTCAGATAAATAAGACTAAAATCAATAAATAAAACTAAAATTCAAATATAGATTTTTAAAACATATTCTTTCAAAAACAATGATTACTTCATTTTTTTGTAGAAAAATTACATGTGCTCATTAGAAAAATTCAAACAAGAATTAAAGTCTGATTGTCTAACAATAATTGTTATACACCTCCTCTGACTATATTCCATATCTACATCTCTCAATATATGTGCAGAAGGTTAAATTATCTGAAAGAAATGAGTTTTGAAAATGGAATGATGCATTTTCATGTAAAAATAAAAATAGAAGGAACAGAAGTAAAATCAAAGGCATTGTTGATTTGAAATGAATGTTTTTTCATGAAAAGAAAAAGTTACTTGTAAGTGTAAGTAAGAATATGGCTATGATCATAGAAAATTGGCATCAAGCCGGGCTCGGTGGCTCAGCCTGTAATCCCGTGCTTTGGGAGGCTGAGGTGAGTGGATTGCCTGAGCCCGTGGGTTTGAGACCCACCTGGGCAACTTGACAAGACCTCATCTCTAAAATAAAAAAAATAAAAAAAAATTAGCCGGGCGTGGTAGCGCGTGCCTGTAATTCCGGCTACTCAGTAGGCTGAGGCGGAAGGATCGCCAGAGCCCAGCAGGTCGAGGCTGCGGTGGCTGGGAGCAGCCACTGCACTCCAGTCTGGGCAACAGAGTGAGACTCCAACTCAAATAAATAAATAAATAAATAAATAAACTACAAAAAAAAAAAAAAGAAAGAAAAGAAAATTGGCATCAATATTTTTTTTAAGTGTCGCCACTATGCAAAGTATCCACTACTTTAATGCTAGGAAAGAGGAGAAAATGATCATCTGACTAAACTCACAGTTGCTTAATTTCTGTATTTAATTAGATTCAGTGCTCACCAGTATATATTTTTCATTTGTCACTATTTTTCTACAACTGAGCTATTCTGATTAATTTCTTGGTTGGCTAGATTTCACTGTCAGTTTGAATATATGTATGTTTTATTTTTTTTTTAAGAGTTTTTTTTTGAATATATGTATGTTTTAAAGAAAAGCTTCCATTGCTAATTACCTAATTTCTTACATAGTTGTCAATGTTTCTCTGTTGATTGTAGAAGGAACACTTGGCTGAATGTACAATTCTTGATTTATATTTTCACATTAGAACTCCATAGTCATTTTCCAACTGTATTCTAATGTTGGTAATGTACAAGTCATAAGTATCTTTTACATAGAGAATTAGAAATCTTTTCCTGATATGTTTTAACATTTTCCTTTAGCCTGGAGAAAAGAAAGCTTGAGAGATACATATTATCTATCCAACTAAAGGGCTGTCAGCAAGAAGGCAACTCTTCCTTACACACTGTTTAATCTGGCCTATATACCCCTTTCCTGTGCTTTCATATTATCCTATAGTTTTTATCATAATATTTATGAGGTTGACTTACAATCATCTCTGTACTTCCAACTATGAACTCCTTGAATGAATGTAGAAACATAGTGAATGCTCAATAGTTATTTTTGTATGTGAAGAGATTAGTTTTATCTTCTATTGATTTGTAGTGGCTGCCCGGAGTACTATATTGAGTGTGATTATGAAGGCTGCTGGATCAGCAGAAAAGGGTGCTTTTCAATTAGTAATGCCTGCTGTGAACTGAACAATTAAAAGTGGTGCCAAAAGTGAACAATGGTGTTTATCCTAGACTAGATGCAATTTATTTACCACAAATGGCAGAATCAGGACTATTAGATAAATACCCCAGGAGACAGATTTTTGGCTTAGTATAAGGAAGCGTGTTTTAATGATTAGGTGGGTTTAAAAATTAAGACTGGTGCTAGAATCCCTGGGGTAGGTGAGTATCCTTCTCCTGGAATATTTACCACATAGGTTAGCCAAGCATTTGAGAAATGTTAATCATTACAGACATTTTTAACTGTATGACTGTAAGCTTATAGGAAGTAGTTTATCAACATGACCAAGATGTGGGTAAGGAATTCATTTTATAACAGAGAAACATTTTTAGGTGTGTGAAAATAATTTTTAAATTCTCAATTTCAATGAGCTTATGCAATTTTATAGAAAATTTAAATTGGAATAAATGGTCTTTGTTTATATGCTTAAAATGCTATGAAATGATAGTAAATGAATTTCCTGTAATACTACCATCTTATCTGGTTGTTTAAGCAAAGAACTCATTAGTTGTGTTAGTGTTTTTTCTTTCACTTCAGTAAATCAACAACAATCAGTGGACAAATCTTGTAATCTCTATCTGAATGCTAAATCTACCCTCCATATCCACTCTCATCATTGTCTTTTTCTGGTCTATTGCAGTGCCTCCAATTTTTTATTTTTATTTATGTATGTATTTATTTTTATTATTATTTTTATTTTAAAGATGTGAGGCTCAATTCAGGGTTAGGTACATAACCTGAATGGTCATCATGCATTATTTATTCATTTTTTAAAAAATAGAGACCAGGTCTCACTCTGTCATTAAGGCTGGAGTGCTGTGGTATCATCATAACTCACTGCAACTCAAACTTCTGGCCAAACTCTTGGATCCTTCTGTCTCGGCCTCCAGATTAACTAGGACTACAGTTGTGGGCCACCATACTCAGCTAATTTGTCTTTTTTGTTTGTTTGTTTTTTGTAAAAACAGGGTCTTATCTTGCTATGTTACTGGGCTAGTCTTATACTTCTGACCTCAAGCAATTGTCTGACATTGGCCTCCCAAAGCACTGAGATTCTTCTCTTTTTATCCTTACCCCTATGCCATTTATCTACATCCCAGCAGCGAAGTTACCTTTCTTAAAATATAGATCAAATCATGTCAATTCCCTACTTAAAACATTCCGATAGTTTCTTACTCAAATAGCCTAAAATCAAGCTTTGTAACTAACCTGCAAAGCTCTAAAAGAATCTGTCACTGGCCTTTTTATTTGATATTACTTCCTTTTCTTCATCTACATGTCTAGCAACACCGGAATTTTCATCTTTTAGGAGACTATTGCATTTGTAAAAGTGAGAAACAAGGTTATGGTGTTGGAGATGGTGAAAAGTAGTCAATTACAGATGCATTTTGAAGGTACAGTCAACAGAAATTCCTAATGGATATATTGTGACAAAGAAGATTTTAAAGCTTATATCAAAGTTTTTGCCCTGAGCAATTAGAAAGAGTTGCCATCAACTTAAAAGGGAGGGACTAAGTTTGCAGTAGAATTGGAAGAGAACATCAAAAATTTAGTTTTGGAGGTGTTAAATGTAAGATATCTTAGAGTTGGATATACGAGCCAGGAATTGAGAAGTCTGAGCTAAAATAAAATTTTGTGAGTTGTTGAAATATAATTGGAATTTATTTTTTTATTTTTATTTTTATTTTTTTTGAGCTGGAGTCTCACTCTGTTGCCCAGACTGGAGTGCAGTGGCCGCTCCCGGCCACCACAGCCTCAACCTGCTGGGCTCTGGTGATTCTTCCGCCTTAGCCTTCCAAGTAGCTGGAACTACAGGTGCGCACTACCACACCCGGCTGGTTTTTGATTTATTGTAGAGATGAGGTCTTGCCAAGTTGCCCAGGCGGGTCTTGAACCTGCGGGCTCAGGCAAACCACTCACCTCAGCCTCCCAAAGTGCGGGATTACAGGCTGAGCCACCGAGCCTGGCTAGGAATTTAAAGTCATGAGATTTCCTCCATTTACCAATGGAGTATATGTGGACACAGAATGAGCAGAGTTCAAAGACTGAGCTAGAGAACACTAGAATATTAAGAGGTTTTTGGAAAAAGAGAAAGAATCTGCAAAGGAGACTATAAAGTGATCACTGAGGTTAAAGGAAAGCCAAGAGAATGTGGTGTTCAAAAAGTCTACTGGAAACCATGTAACTGGAAACAGGAAGAGTAACTGTGTCAGTTGGGCAAAGCAAATGATGACTGGTGAAGGAACATTGTATTTGATAACAAGGAGATTCCTGTTGACCTTGACAAGAGTAGATTTGATGGCATGGTGAAAAAAAAGATTCATGTGGGATTACTAGAGATCAGGAGAGGAACTGGAGACGGCAAATATAAATATCACTTTCAGGGAGTTTTGCTGCACAGGCAAAGAAATGATATGGTTTGTGGCTGGAACCAGAGGTTGGAGTAAAGGTATTTGTTTTGTTTATTTTTTCAGGTGAAAGAAATTACATCTTTTTTTGTATTGTTTGTGTCTTGATGGAAATGTACATGTAGAAAACAAGTTAATGATATAGAAGACAGATAACAGATGTTTGAGTCGGTGAGAAAGAATAGGATTTGCTATACATGTAGAGAGAATGGCTTTGACAGCATGAATGACTCGTTCACAGGAAGGCAGAGAATGTGGGTGCAGTTGAGTATAGGTGGGAAAATGTGGAATGACTTGAGAGTTTGTGGTCATTCTTTCTGACTTTTTAAAAATATTTTTCAAAGAAATAGAAAATTCATTAACTGACAGAAATCTCAATTTTTTAATGTGAAATGGGAGTATTTTAGGAAGAATTCAATAAGGAAAAAGTAAGACAAAAAATTTTTTGCAAACTCAAATGCGCCGTATATAGCTATACCTACTATTTTCTAAAACAATAGGTTCTCTGGCCTTATTTTTCAAATGGAAAATTTTAAGTACTATCATATCAATTCATTGTTGTAAAATGAAAAAAATACCAAAATATCTTAGAGTATAAAATTTAGGTGTTTAAATTGTTGGCCAGTAAAAAATATTGTTTTCTATAGCAGGTTGTAGAAAAACCTTTCATAGTAAAAATATATTTTAGGCTTGTAATTAAGCAATTCAGCAAATATACTGGAACTCTTATTTTTAACCATCTGGCAATATTGCTTTGCTAGATATAAAGAATAGACATTCATTTTTATAATAAAGATTTTGAAATTGACTTGTTTCTTGGTGTATATTTATATATTTATATATATATAAATTTAGTTTTGTCAGAAATATATTTTACTCTTTCTTAGATCTTCATAGATTTTTTTCAAGTTTGTGAAGTTTAAAAGCAAAAAAAGAGTCTTTATTAACCACTTTTACTTGTTTAGCTACCCTGTGAATCGAGTATTTGTATAATTAGAAACAGCCTTCTACTTCATTGTGGTAAAAACATTTCTCATTCCATATTAGACACTTATGCATTCTTACATTCATATCTATCATGGCTGACTTGCAGATTTGTTCAGAATCAAAGCTGAAGGCAATATTATGAATCTGGCATTGAAAATTGTTACAATTTTTTGCATTAATATGCCCGAGAAGCAGAGATGTAATTGGTAGACTACTTATTTCTGATTTGTATGAACTCAAATGTTTGTCTCTAGTTGCTCACTTTGCTAAAGAGAAAACTAAAGGACATAAAGGCAAAATAATTATATGTTTTTCCAATTATATGTTTTTGAATGCCTGATAAAAAACACAAATCTTGTTTCATTTGCTTGAAATTACTTCTTTCTTAGAGTTATCTTCATGTATATAGTCAGCTAGAAAGCTTTAAAAAAATAATTTGTCAACTTTTAAAAAATAGTACTCAAAATCACTGTGAAATTCTAAAGTATATAATAGTATCTATTTTATTCACTATAGCCTCAATATTTGGTATTTTATTCTATATTGATTCTTTAAATATTAGCTCTTATTTAGTTTTCCTTTTAAATATTAGCTCTTATTTAGTTTTCCTAACACATTGATCCTAA
This sequence comes from Tarsius wallacei, assembly GCA_963574415.1. NCBI lineage: Eukaryota > Metazoa > Chordata > Mammalia > Primates > Tarsiidae > Tarsius > Tarsius wallacei. The sequence goes on along the minus strand of CAUYQG010077316.1, from coordinate 13,558 downwards.
ACTGTTAGCAATTATAGTTTCTCAACAACTTCAAATGAATTTACATTTTCTATATTAAATGCTGTAGAATAATCCCAAATATGATTGGTATCTCTTAAAGAATTAGGTATAGGCACACCTTGGAGATATTGTGAGTTTGATTCTAGACCTCTGCAGTAATGCAAATTATGCAAATATCTTGGTTTCCTTGTGCATATAAAAGATTTTTTTTAACCTATACTGTTTTGTATTAAGCATGCAATAATGTCTAAAGTGTACATATTATACTTTAAAAATACATTGCAATCTTGATCATCTGAGCCCTCATTGAGTCCTTATCTTTTTGCTGGTGGAAAGTCTTACCTCATTGTTGATGGCTGCTGACTGATCAGGGTGGTGGTTGCTGAAGGTTGGGGTGAATGTAGCAATTTCTTATAATAAGACAACATTAAACTTTGCTGCATCAATTGACTCTTCCTTTCACAAAAGATTTATCTGTAGAATGTGATCTATTTGATAGCATTTTACCCATAGAACTTCTTTCAGAATTGGAGTCAGTCCTCTCAAAACCTTCTATTGCTTAATTAACTAAGTTTCTGGGATATTCTAAATACTTTGTTGTCGTTTCAACAGTGTTCACAGTATTTTGTCTGGGAGAGATTCCATCTCAAGAAACCATTTTCTTTGCTCATCCATAAAAAGCAACTCCTCATCCGTTTAAGTTTGTTCATGAGATTGCTGCAATTCAGTTACATCTTCAGGGTCTACTTTAAATTCTAGTTTCTACCATATCTTCTGTCACTTTTTCCACTAAAGTCTTGAACACTTCAATGTTTTTCATGAGGGTTGGAATCAACTTCTTGCTAACTCCTGTTAATCTTAATATTTTCACCTTCTGCCATGAATCACAAATGTCCTAAATGACATCTAGAATGGTAAATATTTTTTAGAACGTTTTCATTTTACTTTTCCCAAATTCATCAGAGGAATCACTATATATGGCAGCTACAACTTATGAAAAGTATTTTTTAACCAATAAGCCTTGACAGTCAAAATTACTCCTTTAATCATGGGGTGCATATTAGATGTTGTGTTAGCAGGCATGAAGACAACATTAATCTCATTGTACTTCTCCATTAGAGATAAAATGATTAGGTTCATTGTCAGTGAGAGTAGTATTTTGATAGGAATCTTTTTTTCTTCTGAACAGTAGGTCTCAACAGTGGGGCTTTAAATATTCAGCAAACCATGCTGTAAACAGATGTGCTGTCATCCAGGCTTTGTCATTCAATTTACAGACCACAGACAAAGTAGACTTAGCATACTTCTTAAGGGCCCTAGGATTTTTGGAATGACAAATGAGCATTGGTTCTAACTTAAAGACATCAGCTGCATTAGCCCCTAACAAGAGAATCAGTCTGTCCTTTAAAGATCGGAAGCCAGACACTGATTTCTCTCTTAACTATGAAAGGCTAAATGGCATCTTCTTCCAACAGAAAATGGTCTCATCCACATTGAAAATCTGTTATTCAGTGTAGTCATCTTAATCAATTATCTCAGCTAGGTCTTCTAGAGCTCCTACATCAAGACTTGCTGCTTCACCCTGTGTTTTTTTTTTGTTATGGGGATGGATTCTTTCCTGAAACGTTATGCACCAGTGTCTGCTAGCTTCAAACTTTTCTTCTGCAGCTTCTTTACCTCTCTCATCCTTCATAGAATTGAAGAGAATTAGGACCATAGTGTAGATTAAACTTTGGCTTAAGAGAATGTTCTGACTGATTTTATCTTCCATCTGGACCACAGACATATTCTCCATATCAGCAGTAAGGCTGTTTTGCTTTCTTGTTATTCATGTGTTCACTAGAGTAGCACTTGTAATTTTCATCAAGAACTCTTTCTTTGCAATCACAACTTGGCTAACTGTTTGCCACAAGTGGCCTTTCAGCCTGTCTTGGCTTTCCACCTGCCTTCCTCACTAAGTTTAATCGTTTCTAGCTCTTGATTTAAAGTGAGAGACGTTCAACTCAGTCTTTCATTTGAACACTTAGAGGGCATTATAAGGTTATTAATTAGCCTTATTTCAAAATTCTTGTGCCTCAGGAAATAGGACCAGGGAGAGGAAAGTCAGATGTTGGAATCATCAGAACATAGATATATACCAATTAAGTTCATCATTTTATATAGGAACCACTAATGGCATCCCAAAACAATCACAATTGTAACATCAAAGATTGCTGATCACCATAGCAGATATTATAATAATGAGAAAGTTTGAAATATTTTGATAATTGCCAAAATGTGACACAGAGAAATGAAGTGAGTGCTGTTGAAAAAATGACACTAACAGTCTTGCATGATGCAAGGTTACCACAAACTTTCACTGTATAAAAGAACATATTTGCAAAGCACAATAAAATGAAGCATGCCTATACTTTGCTGAGTGTGTGAGACTTTGAAGAATTCAGCTGTGGTCTGTCTGACCAGCCAAATGTAGTTAATCAGATTTTCTTTATTGTTTTGGAATAACTTTTCATTCATTTTAGAATATTCATCAGCATGCTGTTCATCTTCAGGGCCACTTTCATCTAGGCCATCCTTTTGGGAATGAAATAGAGTCATAGAACTAGAGATCATATTTCAGTTGTGCTAGACCAACCTCTTCATTATACAGATAGGAAATGCAAGTCCCCAGAAGGCTAAGGACCTCTGGTTCTAATCCTTTTATAGTAAAGGATTACTCCTATTATTGATAGTGTTTAATGCCAGTGCTGTGCTATTAAAGTTGTCCAGTCTTGGTGCAAAGTTCTTTATAGCTGCTCTCAATCTTTTCTCTGCTGCTATATTTTCAAGACTAATTTCTACTTAGGATTGCTGGGCTAATTAAATGATAGCAGAAAAGCATTTTCCATCATTATGGTTGGAAGAGGAACAATGAATCACTGAAGTACAAATTGGGAACTCTGTCTTAATATCATTAGGCAACAGGCCCAATGAAATATCTTATCAGTCAAACTCCAGTATTTAATGAGTGTATACATCAGTTTGTTCAGAGTAGCATCCAGGAGAACTTGCAGGAAGCAAGTGTCTCTGACACTTGAGCTATACATAGTTTAATACGTGCAAGGGAGAAAACAGGACATATATTCCTTCTAATTCTAAGCAGCAAAATATGTACAGTTTATAAAAGGGAAACCATTGAGGTACATGCTATATGAAAAAGTGATTCATACATCTGACCCTGTTATGGTATGACTAATGCTTGGCTGCTCCCCTTGATGTTAGTAAATCAAAGAGGCAGGGAACTGGTAGAAAGAAGTTTATTTCTGAGTTTGAATCCAGGGAGCAGAGCCAGACTCGAGGTCTTTCTAAACTGGTTCTGCTCCCCCTTCAGGCCTTGCAGTTCACTTTTATAGTCTAGAGTTGTCAGTACCTATACATTAACCATGTGACCAGCAGAGCATTGTATAGGACTTAAGTTACAACTGTGTTTTACATTTAGATAGTGACATTTAGAGTAAAGGGAGTTTATCATGCGTTATAAAAGTTATCCATGTCACAAGACTCACGATTGCATTGATGCAAATGTTATACAAATCACAAGACTTATGATTACATTGGTACAAAAGTTATACAAATCACAAAACTCACAATTATGTTGATACTATATTTTTTAAAACTATGATTACTAAGAAGGGAAGTAAATAGGGATTACATCTTTGGGCGTAGTCTGCAGGGAAGTCAAGGATCCCCTGAAGCTACCCACTGGGAGTGCCCTTCTCTAGGGGCTACGGCAACATGGATGGACATTAGTGGGTCTCTGCATCAACCCTGTTGCAATCAAGTAAATGAAATTAACCAACCAGCAATGTGAGTATGATCAGAATTATTTAATTTGGATGAGATAACTGGAGTTCATTTCACAAACTGACTGAGTTTAACAGAATTTTGAAGGAGATGGGGCATGTAGTGTAGTGAAAATGACATCAGACTGACTCTCATTTTGCCATCCTCATGAATCTTGAATAGGTTGTGCCACTTTCAGTAGATTACTTAACTTCTCTTAGCTTCAGTTTACTCATCTTTTTAAATAAGATAGCTTGATTAGGTAGTTTTGAGTCTCCTAGCCTTGATAATCTAACATCTTTGTAAAGAAGGCAGTCTTCTTGGAGAGATCAATAAATATTTCTCTATACTGGAAGCTAACTTTAGATGCATGATCTCACTTTCCATGTCACACCTGATGAAATATTGCCTCTATCCTTTTTTCTTCTGTCAGTTCAAACTCATTCTGAAGTGAAACCCATAAACCCTGGGAACCCAAGCAGACAACCAACAATACCATCTCAATTGTAAGTGGCAAGAATTTCATTGAGCTTTGCCAGGTGCTGTGGGATCATACTGGAAGAAGTGTGTATAGCACAGAAAAACTCTCGGAGTGCATAAAGAGAACCATTGCTATGATACCAGATGGCTAGGAGGAGAGCTTCATGTTCAAGTGTGTGTGTTCCCCTCTACAATTTGATTCATATTGTGTCCTCTGCTGGGTGGTTGTGGTAGTGTCCTCTGCTGGGTAGTTGTGAGGGAGGGCATGCAGTGGAGGCATTAAATCCTTCTTTACTCTGGAGCACCTCATTTGTTTTCTTGACCCTTAGTAGTGAGATTAATAATTGCCATCACTGAAGTTCAAGTAACCTGAATGGTGCTAAATCTGCAGAAAGGATTCAGTGCCTGACAATGATGGAAAAGCTGAGTGTTTGGGGAGAAGGGAAGATAACACCAATTGCTTTCAAACTTCAGTCTGCCAAGTGAAAAGATGCCCAAAGGTAGCAGGATGAAGTTGTATATTGTCCAGTGGCTCATACTTGTTTCAAGAAACTTCTGGGGTTGTTTTATATCATTGGAATGGAATTTTTAAAAAGTCAGATGATTCTCTCTGGTAATTACAGGCCTAATATGTGTGTGCTTTGACCTAGGAGTGTTCTTTGAAGTTTCTTAGTTCCTCAGAAAAGTAAGAGAGACCTTTGTCCCCAGCAGTTCCTCTTACTAGAAATTATCTAGACTAGGAATTATATGTTTCAAGGCATAAATTATAAAGTACCTGAAAGTTTCCCAAATGCTTATCAGTCCCAGGAGCCAAGGGTTTAAGATACAAGTTGATCATGAAAAACCAGGAAAAAATAATAAGTAAATATGTTTGTCTGTTCTTTTTTAATTCATTTAATACTTTTATAAATGAGATTGGAATAAAAACATTTCATTTTATCATGGTGAATCTATCTAATCTTTTAAGTAGAAACACAAGCCAACAAATCAAATAGAAGAGAGAGAGAGAGAGAGAGAGAGAGACAGAGAGAGATGAGCAAAACAAAAAGACAAATATTTATTTAACATGTGCTATGTGCATTGTACCATGAAGACCCTTTATCTTGTACATGTGTTTACTTATTTGTTTCCCACAGTATTCCTGTATGGTAGGCAGAATTTTGACCCCTGTGACCTTTGCCTCCTGGTGTCAGGCTCATGAATATTTTTTTTTTTTTTTTTTTTTGAGTTGGAGTCTTTCTCTCTCACCCAGACTGGAGTGCAGTGGCACACTCCCGGCAACCTCAGGCTTGCCCTGCTGGGCTCTGGCGATCCTTCCAAGTAGCCAGAACTACAGGCGTGCGCTACCATGCCTGGCTAATTTTTTATTTATTTTAGAGATGAAGTCTTGCTAAGTTGCCCAGGTGGGTCTCTAACCCGCGGACTCATACAATCCACTTACTTCGGCCTCCCAAAGTGCTGGGATTATAGGCTGAGCCACTGAGCCCGGCCATGAATATGTTATGTTACATGGCAAAAGGGGCTTTCTGTATGTTATTAAAGTTACTAATACACTTACTATCTAATAGAAATATTCCCGGGTTATCCTGGTGGACCCAGTGAAGTCACAGGAGCCCTTAAAAGCATATCTTTCTCTCCGCTGAGAGCAGAAGAGGAAATCAGACAGCTTTGAAGAGTGAAGACTCCAAGCACCATAACTGACTTGAAGACCAAGGGACAGGGGACCAAGTGGAAAGTATGGGAAGGAACTGAATTCTATCAACAAACTGAATGAACTGGGAAGCAGATTTCTCCTGCCCAACTTCCAATATAGAAGACAGGATGGCCGGCATTTTGATTTTGTCCTTATGAGACCCTACACAGAGAGAACCCTGTAGAGCCCACTGAGCCTGAACATCTGATCTATGAAAACTATGAGATAATAAGTTATTATTATTATTATTTAATTTCTAAGTTTATGGTGATTTGCTATGGTGGCAATAGAAAACAAATGTGCCATGATGCAGTTATTATCATCTCAATTTTGTGGATAAAACAGATACTTAAAGACACAGCCAAGTTGTCATCAGTCACAAAACTGACATGTGTAATGGGAACTAAGAACCAGAAATATTTGATTCCAGAGCTCTTGCTCTGTCCTCTAGTAAGTGTCTCCCCTGACAGACTCTAAGTGGACAGGTTCCTCCAATGTAAGAGTACAAGGAATAAGAATAGACAGCAGCAAGCCAGGCCATGGACCACAGCATGTCAATAAAGACAGAGAAGAAGATTTGGGTGTCCAGTGGAGTCTGTCCTCTCCATGGCTAAGGAATAATGAAGACTGAGCAGTCAACTCTTTGAGTCATGGTTGAGAGGTCAGAAAAGACGAGAATAGAGATGAAGCCTTGGATTGGCTGTGAAACAGGTCACCAGTGCTCTCATTATTTCTGATTTCAGTCACCTTTTATTTCAACTTGAATACTGTTGATCAATGTGGGTGTGATACGTTTTCCAACACTATAAAATTTTAAAGTATGCCTGGATGATTTCACAAGGAGAGGCCAGAGAGCCAACGACATTGACTGTTTTCTTCCACAATTTCCCCATCACTATATAATAATGAGCTGCCTCCCTCGTTTTTACTATTGCCCTTTTAAGCCATATGAAAGTAATTACCATTGTATTCTATAAATGTTCTGACTTTTATTAAGCATTGCCCTCCTATTTAGAGAACTTCATAGCTCTCTTTTGTTTCCTGCCGCAGGAATGGAAAGAGTAGGATCAGGAAAGGATAAATGGAAGAAAGCAAGAATCCCTGACATCCAATGGGAACATATGAGGTGGAGAATAATTTGGTTACATAACACAGCATTATTAGTGAGCAACTCATGTTGATATGTATAATTATTATATATTTGGATTTTTTTCCTAAGATCTCCAGCTATTACTTTCTCAATGGATTTGGCCTAGTTTTTATATCTTTATATCTATCTGTCTATCTATCTATCTATCTATCTGAAAGCCACTGGTGTAAGTCAGACATTCAAACAAAGATAGAAGAGGAAACCCAAAGTGGTAAAAAACGGAGAAGGTAATGGTGTCAGAAAACCAAAGCTAAAATAATTATTAAATCTATCATATTCTTTAGCTCTGAGCTTTTTGGAAGGCAAAGCAGCAAGAGAAAATGTAAAGAACAACATTTATACCTTTCTTTTATTATTTTCAAACAGTAATCTCCTTTAGGAATGAAGTATAATTTATTATTTTTACTCCATTTCTGCTATAATAATAATATTTTTTCATTATTTTATTATTATTTTGTTTTCAAACAGTAAAACTTATTATTTTTATTCCATTCCTACTGTTATTATTATTTTATTTTCAAACATTAAACTTCTTTAGAAATGGAGTAAAATTTACTTAAGAATACAGCAGTTAGTAAGAACCCAGAGTTTGGAGTCAAGAACATGTCCAATTCCGCAGCTCAAGTCCAATTCCACAGCTTGCTAGTTAGATGGTTCCAAGCTCAGGCTCTTTGTCTTTAATGTGATTTACTGTTTCTACATAGGATTGATGTAAGTGTTTTAGAAAGGTAATAACATGTAAAATGTTTAGGACTGTTCCCATAATGCTTATTACTAATAATTAATTAATTACTGGAGGAAAAACTGGTGTCTAATTCCCCTCGAGATTATTTAAAGCCTGACATATTTTGTGATTTGGTTGTTTTTTAGTAAGCTTTGATGAATGAATGAATGATTTACTCTGTGGATCTGTTTTCTGCCATATACTAACAGGTATTCCTTGAAAAAAGAATCCCATGGCTTAGATAAGGGAAATATTAGATTAGATCAAATTAGGAGATTTCCCAACTGTGTTGTAAATTGTAGCTATCTAAGTTTGGGATTTTAATATAAAAATATTTTTCTTTTGCTTTTTTTTGTTTTAATTGGGATTTTAATATATCCTTCTTTGCTGTGAACCTTTTATAGGGTTAGTGATTTGAGGTACTCATTTTAGGAAGTGCTGGTCTGCCATGTTTTCTAGCATGAATATCAATCACATCAAACACTTATCAGTTACTAATATTTTCTAAACACTGTTTGACTACTTATACTAACTCAATTAATATTCAGAATAATTCAGTTAGATAAGATTTTTTAATTTTCAGATTACAAATAAAGAAACTTAATCTCTTGCCTAATGTCCTACAGTAAGCATCTAGGCTGGGACATGGGTCCCAGTATTCTGTCTCAGTGGTGTATTTATAGTATTTAAAACATTGGTTAGGATCATTTTTTTTCAAACACACTTATTCCATGTCTGACAAAATTATTTTCAGTAAGTCTCATGAAATAATCAGTAATAATACCTTTCTTCATTTATTCTTTAATTTTAAAACAATTAATTTTTTGATATAACATTAAATTTGAGCTTTATTCAAATTCAGTAAAATAATTAATGTGTGAAATAAAACTTGCACTTAACAAACAAAAGTATTACACCTTAAAGTTCTCACTCTGTTCTACTGTTTAAAAAATGTTAAAACACAAATAAAAATGCAATGCTTATGTAGAATGATAGAATTTATATAGCTCAAGATTTTTTTATTCTTATTTATAAAATTATGTATCAGTACAGACGTAATATATTTATAATTATTGTGCCTGTATTTATTTTGAATCTACTGTTTAAACTAAGGAATACTTATTACAGCAGGAGATAAAGCCCTAGTTTGTGTCCTAAGCAAATTTGAATGACTCTGAATCCTTAAGAATTTATTTTAAAAAGAAATGCTTATAGCTGTATCTATGTAGGTCAGGGGGCAACTGTATAACTGAGAATTCTATGAATTAATTTCTGTGTACAATACTACATTTATTAAATGATACATGACATAAATGTGCTATTTTGACGCTTTCAGGTAGTTAATAAAGCTTGTTAATTGTTTAGCATTTAGTTGAACTTAAGATATTTTCAGGGAGGAGTATCTTACTTTGGCAATTATTTTGAATTGTCCATGCACAGGGATAGAGTAATACAAATACTAGCTTTTTTGTGGTTTTTTTAGTTTTTAAGTTGCCTACAGCTAATGTGCCCACCTTATTTCCTGCTCTGGGGCAGATGCTCCCACCACACCACCCTTGGAGTGCCACAGTTCTAGGGCCACGGAATTGACCACGCTGAAGTATTTACTGGCTCATGTGGAATATGAAATCATATTTTAAGGAAGTTCAGTTACATTTTAATACAGGTTTTTAATAGATATTTCCTAAACTGATACTAGTTAATTAATGTCTCATGAAAAGTTGTTCTGCTTTTCTGTTAGAAGCCCCATGTGACAGTATTGTTCCTGTCCTCGTCCCATCACTCCACCCTCACACCCTTCACCCTTCTCAGAGAGCACCCTCTCCTAGTCTGGCATTCAGCTCTACCCTCATGTGGGCATGACCCGAGTGGTTGTCACTTCTCAGAACCAGCTTGTCCCACCAGAATGCACAAGAAATAAAAAACTGGGGAAGGGCCCCCCTAGAAAGAAGCTATTGTGTTTACATTTTAAGGCCATATTTTGAATTTTAGTAGATTCTCAGCTTTGGTTAAATCATATTTCAATAAATTCTAGTTTATACAATAACCCTGAAGTCAGATGTGTTCTCATTTGTATGGTTTATGGATGGCTAAGGCTTCCTCCTCCTAGAGTTGTAGAAATTCCCAAAGATATTTGATCATTCTGATTTCACACTTTTATGCCTGCTGTGGATACTTTAAACCATCTCTCATTCTCACATAAAAGAAAAAAGAAAGGGAGAGAGAGAGGGAGGGAGAGAGGGAGGGAAGGAAGGAAGGCAGGAAGGCAGGAAATTCTGGTCTCTCCTGTTTTTTTTTTTTTTTTTTCCTTTCTTTTTGATTTGTAGTCTCACTCCATCACCCAGGCTGGAGTCCAATGGCATGCTCACCGCCACCCCAGCATCGACCTGCTGGGCTCCAGCGATCCTTCTACCTCAGTCTTCCAAGTAGCTGCAACTACAGATGTGCACTACCATGCCCAGCTAAGTTTTTAATTATTGTAGAGATGAGGTCTTGCCAAGTTGCCCAGGCAGGTCTCAAGCCCACAGGTTTTGGCAATCCACTCACCTCGGCCTCCCAAAGTGCTGGGATTATAGGCTGAGCCACTGATCCCAGCCCCTGTTTTCAGTCTCTTTTTCCTGCTGTGGATAATTTAAACCACCTCTTGGCCTGGCACGCTGGCTCATGCCTGTAATCCCAGCACTTTGGGAGGCCGAGGTGAGAGAACTGCCTGAGCCCACAGGATCGAGACCAGCCTGGGTAATTTGGTGAGACCTCATCTCTACAATAAATCAAAAAATTAGCCAGGCGTGGTAGCACATGCCTGTGGTTCCAGCTACTTGGATGGCTGAGGCAGAAGGATTGCCTGAGCCCAGTGGGTCGAGGCTGCCGTGAGTGTGACACTGCACTCCAGCCTGGGTGACAGAGTGAGACTCCAACTCAAAAAAAAATAGAAAGCTAAATAAACAAAAAAAAACAACCCAAATAAACCACCTCTTGTTTGATTCTCACATATAAAATAAAAGAAAGGGAGAGAAGAATGGAGGAAGGAAAGAAGGTAGAGAGAAAGCAAGGATGGAAAAAGATAAAAGCCATTTTCTCATAGAGGTAATTTACCTGAATGTTAGGAGACAGCACAGGAAAGGCTTATATTCAAATCCCATCATATGTAACCTTAAGAACAAATCTTAGACTCATGCATGCCTGTAATCCCAGCACTTTGGAGGCCAAGGCAGGCAGATTGCTTGAGCCCTAAAGTTCTAGATCAGCCTAGGTAACATAGTGAAACCTTGTCTTTATTAAAAAAAAAGAAAAAGAAGAAAAAATATTAGCTGGTGTGGTGACATGTGCCTGTAGTCTCAGCTACTTGGAATTCTGAGAGGAAAGGATCACCTGAGCCCAGGAAGTCGAGCTGCCATGAGCAGTGACTGTTGTGATCATGCCACTGCACTTCAGCCTTGGAGACAGAGTGGGACCCCAACAACAACAACAACAAGGAATCAATCTTTTACATTCTTATTCTTTCTAGCCACTTAAACACTTATCTTCCATATGATCCCTGTCTCACTCCTGTGCTCCAGGATACTTTTTCCAACTTTCCATACACTTTAAGGAGTCTTTATCCTGTCCTTCTCATAGAAGTTTTTTAAATCTAAGATTTCCGATATTAACTTTCATTCCAAGATCTCAAGATATCTTTTCTTAGAAAGTCACTTCACCTTCTATAAGCCATTCTGGGTAATAAAAAATGACTTTACAGCTTTGTATATATGTAGAACACCTTAATCAGCACAAATGATAATGAAGCATTAATAGCCTGCAGTGGACTACATTCCTGTCTCTAAATTGGTTAGACCCCATTCAGAAGGCAGAAGAGCAGATACTTTTTGCCTTATAGAAAGTTGCCTGGCCATTTTAATTCTGATTTGAGACTATTTTAGAAAGTAGGTAAAATGTATTCAGAATATGCTTCCCAACCAGACTTTAATCTCTCCCCATGAATGATACAGGAAATTTTCAACCAAATTTCTGGCACGGGCAAGGAATGACTATATAATATTAACATAATATAACTAAGTTCAAGTATGCAAAGCCAATGCAATTTAATAATTCAATATGGTAGAAATAGCGTGATTATCAGAATGGCTCACAAAATCTAAGAAGCAACCTCAGTATAATCTGATGATTAGCGTTATGTCTGATTTAGAGAATCTTCAAACTTCAGGGGTTCCCAGAAAAACTGGAAGTTTTTAAGTGATTATGGAAGTTGAAAAATAAATATTAAATTAATATGATTACCTTTGGAAAAGAAAAGGATGAATAGATGTCTCTGAAAGACACATGATGTGATTCAAATGAATGATACCACATTCTTTGTGTTTGCTAAGGCTAGAGGGTGAAGTCTCTCTAAATTACTCCAGGGAGGGAAGCAGGTATTTGGAATAATTTATCAAGCCGTGAAATATCTCTGTCTAAACCCAATGTTATACAGCCTTTGCTTCTTTCTCTAATTGTTGATCAAATGTTCAATTTTATTAAAACAATATCTGGAGTTAAAATTAAGGTGTTGTAGGGAGGGATGGTAGTGAGGTAGATCAGCTAGGGCCCTATAATTTTTTTCAATTTAGAAAAGTAAATGTAATAGGACTTTTCCCCCCTGCTCTTGAGTATTTATATGATTTCAAACAACTGTAAGAGTTACTCAAAGAAATAGAATTTTTTAGATGGCAGTAATCTGTTTTTCTCTTCAGCTTTTAGTGTAGCTTTTAACAGTGAGAACTTAACATCTGCTCATATTGACAAGATAATTATAAAGCTCATTATTATTATAACATTTGGGGATTATTTATCACTTTTACTATTAAACAGACATCCAGATTATTTTGTTTAACTGGTATGTTGGGTTTGTTTTCTCACATGTGTTTTTTGTTTTTAACAATGTTATTTTGTAAAATACATAGTTCCCTAAAGAATTCTCCAATTGTCGGTGAAAAAAATTAAGAAATGAACATTTATAAAGTATTCTGACAATTCAGTTTATGGTTTTTGTTTTGTTTTTTGAGTCTAGGAAAGATGGCTCCTTTCCCTGAAAACTTCATTCTTTCCTTTCCCCATGATTCAGTGATTGAATTGGGACTTTTTAAAATTTTATTTTAAAGATATGGGGTAAAATTCAGGGTTAGGTATACAAATGTTTACTGTGCAGGTACATTTGTTGATGATGTGTGCCCCTCCCTCCCCTGGCAGTTTCCCTCAACTGTCAATCCTACTTCCCCCTGGCAATATCTTGCTACTGCCAATCCCTTTCTTACAGTACTATAATAATTGTTCAAGGTCCACTTGTGAGTGAGAACATATGGTACTCTGTTCTTTGTTTCGGTGATAGATCACAGAGTATGATAGACTCTAAATCCATCCAAGTTGCTGCAAGATCCATGTTTGTCCTTCTTTATGACTGCATAATATTCCATTGTGTATATGTGTCACTTTTTTTTTATCCATTCCAGCTTTGACGGACAGCATGGTTGGTTCCATGTTTTTGCTATTGTGAATAGAGCTGCAACAAACATGTGTGTGCAGGTATCTTTTTTGTAGAATGATTTGAGTTGAATTGAGACATTTCAAACTTTTATAAGACTTCTAATCTGTATACCAAACCTGTGCACCCTTTCAGTCATAAAAAACTCATTAAGGTTTACATTGCTAACAT
>CAUYQG010077311.1:0-10985 GCA_963574415.1 Tarsius wallacei | reverse complement strand
AGGTGCTTTCTCAGTGTAGTTTTAATTTACATCTCCTAGATCACTAGTGAGGCTGAACATTTTCTCATGTATCAGTTGGCTACTCGTATGTCTTCTTTTGAGAAGTGTCTATTCATATCTTTTGCCCACTTTGTAATGGGGACATATTTTGCAATAGTTTTATTTTTAGTTTTCAATTTACCTGATGCCTGAGAAACAATCTTAGTCCATTTAAAGTAGATTCAGTCATTTGGGTTTAAAGTCTGTAAACCAGATTTTTTCCAGAGTGGCATATGAGTTCTGGAGTGCTTATTTACATTGGGTTGGAGGCAAGTGTCTGGTGGCTGTCTGCAATCGTCCATATACAGAGATGTGCATTGTTATATTTCCTTCATTATCCTTGCTCATGGGCCTCCATAGAGATCTCTGTATCCACATCTGGTCCTCTGTCTACAAGCCTTTCTATTACTCATAGTTAAGGCTGAGAAACCCTTTCAGGTATGCTGGCTGGTCTCTCTCTTCCTCCCTCCGTCTCTCCCTCCCTCCCTTCTTCTCTCTCTTTCTCTCTCTGTCTCTGTCCCTCTTTTCTCCCTCTCTTGTCTCTCTGTTTCTCTCTCTCTCTCCCTCCCTCCCTCCTTCCTTCCCTCCCTCCTTTCTTCCTTCCCACCCTTCCTCCCTCCCTCTCTCCCTCTCACCCTCCATTTCTTCTTCTACTTCTACCTCTTGGTTTATTTAGGGGTGATGAAGGGGTATAGACAGAGGAAAACTTGACTGCTCTCTTAGCCACCCCAGGGCTTCTTTCTTCCCCATTTGCTTTGTGGGCTGCTGGCTCTGTAGCTACTGCTTAACACCTTGAAAATGTGGGGGGCCACCATGGGTAACTCCCTCCCTCTCTCTCTCTGCTTTATAGAAAACAGACCATGGTTCCTATCTCTTCCTGGTTTTCAATTTGTTAGGGATGTTCTACACTTTCCAGCATTACCTACGCCCAGGACATAGTCTAAAGTGAATAGGTGATAGATCTCAGTCTCAGAAACTCAAACTAAGATATAACTCTTTTGTTTTTTATTTTTCCTATTGTCTTCTCACTTGCCAGCCTAGAGACTGGTTTTTTGTTTTGTTTTGTTTTGTTTGGTATTCCTGTAAATGGTGAGAAATGGGCTAGATAATTATTTTTCTAAACTTATAATTTGTGTCAGGTCTGTGGCCTTATGGAAGTTTAAAGCCAAGAAGTACCTTTTTTTTTTTCTTCCCTCTTCCTTACCGTGGGTAGAAACCATGGTATAGGTCAAAGAGATGAGATGGAAGAGGGTTACACAAAGAAAGCAAAAGGATTTTGGAGACAAATTCATGTATCTTCCCAACATCATTCAGTCACAGAATTTCTGGAGACCTATGCTTGAATTCCAGCTTAATTACTTCACCTCTACCCTCTAGCTCAATCTTGCTCCAGACTTGGACTTCTGAAGCATGAGAAGCAAGGTACAGGTTGTGTCATACAGCATACCTCTTTCAGGAAGAGAGAGGAAGTGGGGGGTGGGGAGGGAGAGAGAGAGAGAGGAGCAAAATACAGGGTATATCAGCAGAAGTAGGTCATCACCAGCTTCCAGGGCAGGGTACCACCTTCAAAGTTCTAGTTTTCCCATCTATAAGAGACGCAAGTGTGTCTCAAACACACACACATGTGTTGGGGAGGATGTGAGATGACGAGGGTGTGGGGAAGGCGGTGGTGATCAAGGATAGTTTAGAGCACTCTGGGGCTGGATGCGGAGACTCATGCCTGTAATCCCAGTGCTTTGGTATGCCAAGGTGGGAGGATCACTTGAGGTCAGAAGTTTGATCAAGACCAGTCTGGGTAACACTAGTGAGACCCCTGTCTCTATAAAAACAATTTAAAAAAATTATCCAAGCATAGTGGTGCAGGTCTGTAGTTTTAGCTACTCAGGAGGCTGAGGTGGGAGGATCACTTGAATATAGGTTCAAGGCCTCAGTGAGCTATGATCACAGCACTGCACCCCAGCCTAGGTGACGGAGTGAGACTCTATCTCTAAAAAATAAATAATTTTTTAAAAAATGAAAATACACTGGGCTCAAAATAAAAGTCCTGTTGTATAGTTGTGCAATTTTTTTGCCCTACTCATTTAACCCTTCTGTTTCTCAATACTTTTTTTCTGGAATACGAAGGCAAATCGCAGGCTCACTCAACATTTATTTGTTCAGTCATAAATTCTACACTCACTGAGCATCTTCTGTGTTCTATGCATTATTCTAGGTACTAGGTCACTGCTGCTGCCTCTCATAGCCTCACCTATGACAACCGCAATGTCAGCCATCTTGAACTGGGCCCCTACTGGATGCCAGCCACTGTACTGAGCGCTTCATCTATGTTATTTCATTCGGTGCTCAGAACAGCACGGCGAGGGATCAATTCCATCTCTCCTTTGCAATTGAGAAAGAGAAAACTTGTGAGATTGTGGGAGGGGACAAGGGAGGACAATTCTTCTTCTTTCAGTCATAACAAAGGCTGGGGCAGATACTTGCTCTTTCATGGGAGCACAGCCCTAAAATGTATTTGGGAGCACTACAGAGAGTGAGATGTTGCATCAAGGACCTCAAAGTCATCTTTACTTACAGGACACAACTGCATGTCCACTGTGCTGTGTTTCACTCAATTCTGTTCAAGGTTTTCCAATGAGTAATAAGCACCAGATTCAGGGTTTGAACTCAAGTCTTTCTGTTCCTGAAGCAGATGAATAAAAAAACTCACTGTCCTCCCATGATGCATAGTTTTGTTTCTTCTGAGTTAAACATGCTGTGATTCTATGTTAATACAAATGTATCATATGCACATCCTGACAAGTACAGATAGGAATATTTCATGAATTTGTTTATCACTGTAATCTCAGAATTGAGTGAAACACAGCACCGTGGACATGCAGTTGTGTCCTATAAGTAAAGATGACTTTGAGGTCCTTGATGCAACATCTCACTCTCTGTAGTGCTCCCAAATCCATTTTAGGGCTGTGCTCCCATGAAAGAGCAAGTATCTGCCCCAGCCTTTGTTGTGACTGAAAGAAGAAGAGTTGTCCTCCCTTGTCCCCTCCCACAGTTGGGTGTCTTCTTCCTGAGCTCACCCGGAGAAAAATAGGAATGCTGACAGGGAATGCCACCCTGCTGTACCGTTCACTGCTAAAGAGCAGTTACACATGCATGGTGGAAGCTGGGGCACAGCACTGACTGCTCTGGAACTGAATGGGGTCTCCCCAGTCCTCCTATATGATGAATTAATTCTTTTTCTTTGACCGATGCCTCAGACAAATAAGAGATGTAATTTTAGAACAAAGCGATTCAGGAAAGATTTGGGAAAGTACTTACAAAAAATTGCTCTTGAGTGACTTTATCTCAAAGAATTGCTGCGGATGAGCTGTTATCAAATTAAATGGCAGACCTCAATGTATCTACTTTCCCAATAAGCCATATTTATTACCTTACAAGAGTGACATTTTTCTTGACGGTGAAGTAGTATGTTTCTGAAGAAATAATTGCTCATAACATTGTTAGTCAGTGGCATGCAAAGTCATTCTCTGGCATCAAACTCAAATGACGTCTTTGATGTTGACTATCATCAAACAAAGACAGACTGAGCTCTGATATTATGGAGGGGGTTAGGAAAAAAGGAAGAGGAGAGGCATTTTCCACAATTCTTCTACTGTAAGAGCTAAGATCTGAACATGAAGTCTACCCTGCATGGACACTTACTCCAAGCATCCCCACTTTATCCTGTTGAACTGGGGCCTGGGAAATGTTTCTCTTCCCCTGGAAGAAGAAATAAAACCTGGCTTACCTTTATTATAAGGAATTGGAGTGGGAGAAACATTGACAGCAAATACAAATCAAGCTGCACAGACAATTTTTTTTTGTTATCCTGTCATCTCCCAGGGGGTAAAAAATGGGTAGGAAAGTAAAAACTACTCTTCGACATCTGTGTAACAGTTGAACTTTACAATGTCTTTTCACTTGAATTGGCCCTTTACATCTACCGATATTGCTGTGAATTAGAAATTATCATTCACATTTTATAGACAAGAAAACTGAGGCTCAGAAAAGGGAGTTACATCCAGTATTTTATAAAACCATGGGCTTATGGAATATTAAGTTTGGAGGACACCTTATAAATGATCTAGTTGGAATTCCAGTTTAAATCAGTTTTAATTTAACTTGATTCCACTGGATTCAATAAACATCCATTTGGTACTCGGTTGTGCCTAGCACTGTGTCAGACATGGGTATGAAAACAGAAATTGGTCCTGGATTCTGTCCTCTATCTTCAAAGAGCATACTGTCAGGGGAGACAGCCTGGTAAACAAATAACTCTCATACTGTGAAGTACATGGTACCCAGAAGAGGTATGTGTGACATAGTCTTGGCAGGAGCCATTATATACCTGGAAGGACAGGTATGGGGAAGCAGTGTAGTCTAGAGGGGTCCCTTGAGTTGAGGTTCAAAGGAGCAGGAGGATAGTTTTTGTAGGTCTGGGAAGGGAGGGTGGCTGGTCAGTAGGGCAGGACTGTGCCCCAAGAACAGAGGGATGCTTAGAGGAGGCTGGGCCTAGCATGTAGCTTATGGGATAAGGGCTAGTGAGGAAGTTGGAAAGGGAAGTCAGAATCAGAATCTGAAGGATATTGAGAATTGTGTTAAGTAATTCAGATTTTCTCCTCTAGGAAATAAGGACTCATCAAAGGCTTTTAAGCACAAGGGTACAAAAATGGTGATAATAATATTAATGATAGTGATAACAGGTAACATTTATTATGCACTTACCACAGACTAGGGACTTTGCTAGATGCTCTACATGCAGAAGCTCAGTAGTTAATCTTCTCAAAATTACTTTGAGAAAAGAACCTTTGCCATCCTTGTTCTACAAATGTGGAAATGAGGGTTAGAGAGCTGCAGTAACCTGTTGTGGCAGAGCCAGCATCTCCAGCTGTGACAGGCTCAGATGGCTGTGGTTGTGAGAAGGATCACTGAAAGTACTGTGAAAAGTAGGCTTTGGCTGTCACAGTGGCTCACTGGAATCCCAAGCCCTTTGCCAAGGCGAGAGAATTGCTTAAACACAGGAGTCTGAGACCAACCTAGGCAACAATGCGAGATCTCATCTCTACAAAAAAGTCAGTGATAAGGGGGTGGTGGCACATGCCTGTATTCCCTGCTACATGAGAGGCTGAGGTGGAAGGATATCCTGAGCCCAGGAGGTAAAGGCAGTGGTGAACTGTGATCCTGCCACTGCACTCCAACCTGGGCAACAGAGTGAGAACTTGATTTTAAAAAAAAAGTGGGCTTTAGGGGGGAAGGGCTTATTCTGTCCAAGATATGACTTAGGCCCCAAGGGATGCTCTTGCTTTCTGAGCTGGGGAAGGAAATGCCCCTATCCTTCAATTCTTTCTCCCTTACTGAGGAAGCTCAGGAGAGAATTGTGGCTCTAATTACTTAGGTCATTTAGCTACTGCCTCCCACCTGTCCCTACCCCCTCTACCCTCTCCCCACCCAACATTTGTACTCTTCATGATGACATCTTTAAAACCTATCACTGTTGGTTCAACCGTCTTGAGTAAAATCAAGGCCATTCATCTTAGAAAGTTGATAACAAGCAGGGTGGGGCTATCTGTTGTCCAGGACAGGTTAGGGAAGGCATGATGAGCAAATAACACTATGCTATTAGCACCTTGCAGAGAGGGCCCTAGAAATGCTCTGATGCCATGCCAATTAAGTGTGGGTAATTGTGAATATATTGGTTAAAGAAATGAAAATGGCTGAACTGTAAATCAGTTTATTTAAATGCATTTCTGATAGCAGAGTATAAGGCATATCATTAACTTGTAAATGTGTCTAATAAGCCTGTCTTCACTAATATGCCAAAAAGAGTCTAATTAACTCTTTTTTCCTCCAGTTAGACAGTAGTGTGAGGATCCCTGATCACATTTTCACACTATCTTTTTAGCATCAGCAAAGCGGCACTAAAACAGCCCCTGTGACATTATAAAAATGCTAGTTTATAATTAGGACGATCTTGGCTTGAACAATAATGTTGCAATTTGTAGTGATGGCTTCTGTTTCTCTTTAATTTTAATGTATTAGCCTTCAATGCTCTGGAGATTCCTAGGCAGACTAGCCTGTTTCCATTTCTAAAAATGCTGGCATAACATATTTTAGGTTAAGGAAGAAGAAGAAGCTGCAATTTGGTGGTTGGGGTGGTTCTGAGTGGGAGGTCATGGGGCTGTGGGGGGCGGGTACAAGGGCAGAAGAAATACTGATGAGAAAAGTAAAAAAATCACCCATACATTTCTTCGCTCACTGTTTGATGTGAGGACCATGTTTTGGAGACAATGCTGATGAGAACCAGGTGCAGGAACTCCAAAACAACAGAATCCTTATCTTTCCCAAAATTCTCCAGTGCAGGGAATGCTTCCTCTTTCTATCGGAGTTGAAAGGTCTGCAAAAATCTGCCATGGGTTCCACCATGAACATTCAGGAAGATTGACCATCTTGCTTGTTTAGGCTTATAACTTTTTGTGGAGTCTGTTTGGCTATTGAAACAAAATAGCCACATCACTGTCAAAAGCACCTCATGGAGCCTGTCATCTTTTGCCATGCCTGGGACACAATTGTCCCTGTTGCTTAAAGCTAGGGTTCTTAACATTGAGAGAGAGTGGGAGAGAGTGGCCTATGGATAGCCTTCAGGAAATCTGTGAATGGTATGTAATTCTGAAATAAACATCAAAATTATCTGTGGGAGATTTTACCCACACCAAAACCTGGGTTTCACCATTGAAGAATCTGACTCAGATTTTGGGTGGGATTTGGAAATCTGCATTTTTTTAAAATAACCTTCTGATAATTTTCGTAACATATTTTTAAATGGGGAGAATGTTCATGACTTTTATCAGGGCCTCAAAAAAAGATTGTGACCCTAAGACGCTCAAGACCCATTAGTAGAAAGTCTGACATTCCAGGTGCTCCGTAATATGACCTCATCTTTTTTTTCCAATTCTCTTCTCCTATTGGGGAATTGAAGGACCTAATAAATAGTACTACTCTTTCCTGGCTGAGTTCTAAGTCAATAGAGAAACAGGACAAATGAGTGAGGCCGAAAGGAGATGAATATATCTACCTTTATTTTCTAATTAGCTAATTACTATGGCTTGGATGTTTGTGCACCTTGAAAGCTCATATGTTGAAATCTCAACTCCTGATTTGATGGTAGGAGGTGGAGCCTTTGGGAGGTAATCAGGTCATGAGAGTGAAGACTTCATAAATGGGATTAGTGCCTTTATAAAAGCTCTGTTTCAGAGCTCTTTCACCTTGTTTTCACCATGTGAGGATACAAGAAGGCAGCAGTATGCAATCTGATAGAGAGCCTTCACTAGAACCAACCATGCTGGAACCCTAATCTCAGACTTCCAGGCTCCAGTACTGTGAGACATAAATGTCTGTTGTTTATAAGCTACTCAGTGGCTTACTATGTTATAACAGCCTGAACTAAGACATTAATATTGAAGAATTTGTCATATAAGGTCAGGCCAGTAGAATTATTCATAGGGACATCGCAAGTTTTAACAGCTCTATGCCCCCAATCTCAGGTAGTGTGGATCTGGTGCATGCGTGCCCCATCATGTAGGAGAAGAATCTGTCCCTGGAACCTATGGAATGGAGGAGTAGAGCTGTACCTGCACTTCCTCTTAGCAGCTGGTTCCAAGGAAGAGGAATGGCAGGCACTGGAAAGCACATGCTCAATTTTTCCCCCTAAACTGTACTGAGGCAGAAAGAGTGAAGGAAGAAAGAGGCCAGGGTTGTTACTCTAACAAAACTCCATCTACACCAAGGGAAGCATCAGGAGCCATTATTACTCCTTGATTAACATTTCCCATGATTCTCTAATATGTCATATATTTGCTTGCTTCTGTATTTTTTTACACCACCTTTCTTATCTGAAATACCCTTTCAATCATCATCATTTATCTAAACTTCATTTGTTTTTAAAAACTAGATGGAGTTCAACTTCTTCAATTGAGTCTTCTCTGATTGCTTCTCTGGAAATTTTCCCTGTGCCAAGGGAAATCTGCTCTGGGTCCCCACAGCAGTTCTCCAAAACCTGATTGACACCAGAATTGCCTGCAGGAATGTTTCTTTACTCCAAAAACTGGGTCTTATCAGGGGATCTTGAGTGAGGGTTGAGAATCCATATTTTTATAAAGTCTCCTCAGATAATTCTGATAACCTGCTGGTTTAGAAACCACTGTCCAGTCATTATTTGCATGACCCCTTTGGCACTCGCAGCCTGTATGTGAGAAGGGAGAAATGCATCTCACAAAACAGAAGGGTCGAAAAAAGTACATAGAATGTAGGGTGCAGAGGAGCTTAGCTAGGATGGGTATCATGGAAGAGTCTTAAGCACATGGGTGAGACAACAGTAACAACTGTGAAAGAAATAGTGGGAACAACATCCAGCCAAAAAATAACCTCAGGTATCAAGGGGACATAAGAGAATGATATGACAATTATCTGTAAAATTAGTATAACAATATCTTTATAGAGATGTTGGGTGGATTAATTCAACAAAGTATATAAACTATAAAGCACCTAGCATAGTTTCCAGAATATAGAAGATACAGTAGTCTCTATCTACTGTTTCACTTTCTGTAGTTTTAGTTACCCGTGTCTAAAAGCATTAAATGGAACATTCCAGAAATTAACAATTCATAAGTCTCAAATTGCATGCCATTCTGAGAAGCATGATGAAATCTTGCTCTGCCCCCCGGGGATATGAGCAACTCCAGTGTATTCATGCTGTAAAAACATAATGCATATGGGGTCCAGTACTATCTGCAGTTTCAGATATCCACTGGGGGTCTTAGAACATATCTCTTGCAGATGAGGGGCGACACTAGTGTGCAGTGAATACAACTGGAAATATCACTGTAATCCAGATTTAATTTTGTACCTATAATGCTTTCCTGTGGGAAATAAATGGCATGGGTAATAGCAAAATCACATATAGATAGAAGAATAAACAGTGATATTCTCATTTTGTTCATATATGGTTTATTGCTGATTTTTATTAGTTCTCAATGTTTTTAAAAACACAGTTGTTTTAAAGTCTTTGTCTAGTAAGTTCAGTGTCTGTGCTTCTTTACAGATGGTTTCTGCCAGCTTATTTTCTTCCTTTGAACAGGTCATGTTTTCCTGTTTTTTTTGTATGCCTTGTAATTTTTGTTGAAAATTCGGCACTTGAAAAAAACAACCTCTCTCAGCCTTTGTAGACTGGCTTTGAACTGTGGTAGAAGCTTACAGTATTGTCTGGTCTTTTCTGAACATGCATCTTGACTGAATGTGTGTGGCTTTTTCACTTCTCCTATATATATGGTTACTTTTATATATCTTAATTTACCAAAGAATCTCTCCCCAGTTTCTCCTCGAGAACTCATGTAGTCTACTGTCTATTTTTGCCTGTAATCTTTTGCCACAAGCTCTGAGAGTCTGTAGTCCCCTGTAGCTTTCACAAACAGCCCTACCACTTCTCATCTGATTTCCAAGATGGGTTAGTGGCCTATCCTTCTTAGAGTCCCCAGAAAATTCAGAACATTGCAAGTAAGGTGCTCTCTACTCTTCTGATTCAAGGGAGGGAACGGGCTGCACCCCTACCCCCAGACCAAGACTATACAATGCTAGCAAGGGGGCAGAACAAGGCAAGTAGAATGCCACAAATTTTTCTGACATTTTGGATGTGGTTTTTCCTGGTTAGGTGTTTGTTGGGAGCTGTAGACTTTTGCCTGTTTTCCAGAGTTTCTATACATTCATTTTTGCCAGTTTCTGGTTGTTGCTTTTTTTTTTTAAAGGTTTCTCTGGGGAAATGAGGGATTGGAATACCATAGTCCAATATTCCTGTATCAGACTGTCTTGGTCATCACTTGTAGTCACCTATCCTCAGATTTTCAGGATGCTATTAATACTATTTTTCTGAAATATTTAGAATTACAGATATAACATTTTAAAGTATAATAAAATTCTCGAATTGCTAGAATAGGAATGGACTTCAGAAATCATCTTGCCTGTATCCTTTATTTTTTGCGTGAAGAAGTGAAGCCTTCCTCCTGGAAAAGGGAAGAGACTTTTCTGAAGTCGCACAATTCTGAGTGGCAGAGCTAAGTCTCACACCCAGATTTTCTAACCTCACGTACTATCATCAGCTTAAGAAATACATGTGTCTGGCTAGGTGGGAAGAATTGGTTTTTTCCTTGACTATATTAAAAGGTGACAGATTTTCACTGGAGAGTGTGGTTGTTGAGACAGTTATGCTTGTAAGCAGCAAATTTCTGGGTCTCTCAATTTTATATTATCCACATGAATAACATTGTGTATCTGTAATGAAGTTTTGTATGTTTCTATTTTGAGGAAAAGAGTCAAGATAATTTTAGCTGCGTTTCTTTTTTGCAGACCCGGTTCCATGATCATTTGTTAGTTCACTGTGCTCAGGAGTCCACATCTGTGTTCAGGCTAACAGCAAGTGGTGTTTCAAAGGCTTGCTGCTTCTATAACATAGCTCACTCTTTCCATGGATTAATAGCTCAACTTGCTCATATTTGTGGCGTTATTCCTACTAACTTTGCTGTATACACCGCTGCTTTATAAATATCGTGGTTAACGTTAAACATTTTGTGCTTAAAGGTATAATAAACACTGGTTGAAGCATTTAAAAAAAAAAAAAGAAATACATGTGACCCAGGAGAGCATCCCATTGGCAAGATCTAAGCAATCCTTGCCCTGCTGTCACCCTGCATGCCTTGTGCCCTCCCCTATCATACACACCCTTCTCCTCCTCTGTGGCAGGACCCCTTACTTCCAGTTCTTCATGTTAATTAAAGTAGCGCTGATGTGGCTGCCCCAGATAGGAAGTACAGCAGTTGTTTTTCTCTTCTTACAGGTATTGCCTCTGGAAGTCCCTCAGCAGA
>CAUYQG010077307.1:0-16019 GCA_963574415.1 Tarsius wallacei | reverse complement strand
GGCTGGAGTACAGTGGCATAAGCATGGCTCAATGCAGCCTCAATCGGCTGGGCTCAGGCGATCCTTCTGCCTCAGCCTCCCGAAAGGCTAGAACTACAGATATGTGCTACCACACCTGGCTAATTTTTTGATTTTTTTGTGGAGGCAAGGTCTCGTTATGTTGCCCAGGCTGGTCTCGAACTCCTGGGCTCAGGCAGTCCTCCTGCTTCAGCCTCCCAAAGTGCTGGGATTACAGGTATGAGCCACCATGCCCAGTCAAAATTGGATATTTTGATCCTCTTATTTCAGAAAACTCTTTAAGCTTACACAGTTAAAATGGCCGAGTTCATTTGGATACACCAAAGTCAATTGGCTACCAAAACATGATAAGAAAAACGTCACTTTCCTTTCTCCAAACTCTTCCTCGAAGGGACTAAAATCAGCTCTGCTAGAGCAATATTTAGAAACAAAACTCATTATTTCTTCACCTGGAAACCTGAGCGGAGTGGAAGAAATATTATAACCCTAAGGCCATTCACTTTATTTCAAGTTAACCTCCTACTCAAACGTTTTGGATTTTTAAAAAAAACCTTTTTTGATGACTTTCCTACAAGAGAGCTCCAAAAATAATTTTGAGAGCAAGACAGTCTCTTTGACGATATCTTCATAGTTGTGTATTTTTAGCATCTGTCCATCTACAACTAGATTTCTCACTAATAGTACAATACAAAGCAAAATGTCTTTACTTCTTTTTGATAATAATTAATTTGGATTACTCAACTCCAAATTAGTTTATATTTCCTTTTAAAGTAGTATATTCAAAGAAATTTTTTTAAAAGTCTTATTTTAAATTAAAATGATTCCATTTAAAATGCATTTTATCCAAAAGATGCCTAAGATGTTAAAACTGTTGGCTAGGCCCAAGTGTGGTGGCTCACACCTATAATCCCAGCACTTTGAGAGGCAGAAGCAAGAGGATTGCCTGAGCCCAGGGGTTCAAGACCAGCCTGGGAAACTTGGCAAGACCTCGTCTCTACAATAAATCAAAAAATTAGCCGGGCATGGTGGCACGTGCCTATGGTTCCAGCTACTTGGAAGGCTGAGGTGGAAGGATTGTCTGAGCCCAGCATGTTGAGGCTATGGTGGCTGTGAGCATGCCACTGCACTCCAGCCTGGGTGACAGAGTGAGACTCCAACTCAAAAATAAAATAAAATAATAAAATAAAATAAAATAAACCAGGCATGGTGGCTCACACCTGTAATCCCAGCACTCTGGGAGGCTGAAGTGAGAGGATTGCCTGAGTCCAGAGGTTCGAGACTAGCCTAGGCCACTTGGAGAGACCTTGTCTCTACAATAAATCAAAAAATTAACCCAGCATGCTGGCTCACACCTATGGTTCCAGCTACTTGGAAGGCTGAGGCGGAAGGATCACCTGAGCCCAGCAGGTCGAGGCTGCGGTGGCCATAAGCATGACACTGCACTCCAGCATGGGTGACAGAATGAGACTCCGATTAAAAAAAAAAAGTAAAATAAAAGAAAAACTGTTGGCTCAATCGCTGTGTTATGATTAAGGAACTTAATTCTGTATGTAGCTTATTAACACTGATATAAACCTATTGTGACTTTTTAGAATATGTTCTTTATCTCATTCACACAACTGTATGTGGAAACTTTTTTTACTACAAAATATTCTGTAAATCAGATTGAACACCATTTTCCAAATTAGTTATGTTTTATTATATTTGGATGCCACAGTGCTAAGAACATACAGTCAAAATGCTGAAAGATTGCTTTGTAAAGGTCAATATATAAAAAAGCGAATGACAATGATAATAGAGTTAAAAAAGAGGCCAGGTGTGGTGGCTCACACCTGTAATCCCAGCACCTTGAGAGGCTGAGGTGAGAGAATTGCCTGAGCCCATGAGTTCAAGACCAGCCTGGGCAACTTGGCGAGACATCATCTCTACAAAAAATAAAAAAATTAGACAGGCATGGTGGTGTGCACCTGTAGTTTCAGATACCCCGAAGGCTGAGGCAGAAGGATCACCTGAGCCCAGCAGGTCGAGGCTGTGGTGGCCATGAGTGTGCCACTGCACTCCAGCCTGGGTGACAGAGTGAGACTCTGACTCAGGAAAAAAAAAAAAAAAAGATTTGCTTGGTATTGAGACAAAAATGATGCCATCAACATAAGGTACAATCAATGCAATTTTGTCTTGATTTGATCATGGTTTTGGATAGTTATAAAAAGAGATTTTTTTCTTTATAATTTTCCAGAACCAAGTAGGTGGAAGGCAAAAAAAAAAGAGTGAAAAATAATTTAGTTTCGATTGGGAAAATAATAGGGGTACAACTTTGTCTTGGAATTGGTTCATTTTATTATGTCATTCCAGGAGTCAACTATGATCAGAGGTGTTTTTTAAAAGTTGTTTTTTTTTTTTTTTTGGCCAAGCATGGTGGCTCAAGCCTGTAATCCCAGCACTTTGGAAGGCCGAGGTGAGAGGGTTGTCTGAGCCCAGGGTTCGAGACCAACCTGGGCAACTTGGTGAGACCTCGTCTATACAATATATATCAAGAAATTAGCCGGGTGTGGCAGCACGCCTGTAGTTCTGGCTCTGACTCAAAAAAAAAAAGTTTTTTTTGAGTTGGTGTCTCACTCTGTCACCCAGGCTGGAGTGCAGTGGCACAATCACCACTCACTGCAGCCTTGACCCCCTGAATTCAGGCGACCCTCCCCCCTCAACTCCCTGAGTAGCTGAGACTACAGGCACAAACCCTCATGACTGGCTAATTTTTTTCTTCTTTTTTTTTTGTAGCAACGATGTCTTATTATGCTGCCCAGGCTGGTCTCAAACTCCTGGGCTCAAGTAATCCTCCTGCCTTGACCTCCCAAAGTGCTGGAATTACAGGAGTGGGCCACTGTGCCTGACCTTAAAAATCTTCTTAAAGAAAAGCTATAAAAAAAAATATATTTGTCAGTGAATAAACGTAAGAGAGTACATAATGTGTAATTAGCAGAGATAGTCCAATTGTTAAATGTTAAATTATGATGAGAAATAGATATGAAACTTTTATGATGAGCTGAAAATCTAAGGAAAATCAAAGATTCAGGAAAGTGTAAATAGATTGATGACTCCAGTTAAGCCTCTGATTTTTATGATTCTAACATGAAAGCACTCTGTGCGTCTCCCATGCTCACTACAATGCTTCCATTGAACTATAATTACCAATTTCTGCAGCACACGCTGATGCGAAGGTTGCCTGAGAGAAGCCAGAGTGTGGAAAGCAGCTCCACCTAGTGGCCAAATTTGTTTCTTACAAGAGACCGGCTTTTGCAAAGGTAACCGCGTCACTAGATGCTATTCTACAATGGCCTTTAGCAAATTGACAAAAGTTTAGACTAAGTCCCGGTGCAGTGGCTCATGCTTGTAATCCCAGCACTTTGAGAGGCTGAGGCAGGGGGGTTGTTTGAGCGCAGGAGTTTGAGACAAGCCTGTACAATATAGCAAGATCTCGCCTCTACAAAAAAAACTCCAAAAATTAGCCACATGTGGTGGTGCACACCTGTAGTCCCAGCTACTCAGGAGGCTGAGGTGGAAGGATCGCCTGAGCCCAGGACGTCGAGGCTGCGGGTGAGGCGTGATTGTGCCACTGCACTCCAGCCTGGGCAACAGTTAGACCAAGACTTCAAAAAAATTTTAGGCCAGGGGTGGCCAACCTTTTGGCTTCCCTGGGTCACACATAAATTATATAATATAGTTAGTGTATATACATAATAAGTTAGTGTATATATATAATGACTTCTTTTAAAAACATGTTTTAAATCTATTTTTGAAATAGATTTAAAATATTTTTATTATAAAGTTTAGAAAAATGAGAACAATATAAAACTAGTGGGAAATTCGACCTTAGGTTTTTGTAAACCTAATCTTTCAATGTCTGGTTCAATGGGAGTGGTCTCCATTCTAGTGAGCTCTTGTCAGAAATGTTTGTTCGAATTTTGCTCTTCGTGTGCTTCATAATTGCAAACAGCTGCTCACAAATGTATGTGCAGCCAAAAAACGATGTCATGAATAAGGTGTGATGGTTCAAAAATAGAACTATGCACAAGGTCACGAAGAAAATAAACAGTAAAAAATCCATGATGTTAAAAGATTGTGTGGGTCCGCATTACCAGCTGTCCTGGGCCACATGAGACCCGCGGGTTGTGGGTCAGACATGCCTGACTTAGACTATAAATGATGGATTTGAAAAAGATAGAGAGATTGTGTATGGCCCACGTTCCTTAATAAATTGTAATTCAATATTTGAGACGTTTCAGCAGAAATGGTTTGGCATCTGTCCACGTTACAATCACTTAATATTGGCATTATAGCGTCTAAAATATAACAATAAAACACACATACACATCCATCGAAGTCCTGTCTTGTTTAATTTATAATCCAAATGAAAATAAATCTATGTTAACCCTTGTAGCTTCACAATGTAGCTTCACCATTTCTTCGATTTGGGGACATAAATCCTTGGCTTGAACTACACAGCTGCTTGGCTCAAGCTTGGCTCTGGGTACGACGTGAGGATTTTCTTTCTTTAGTTTGACCGGAGGACCAGGTGGTTACCAGCAAGTGCAGTTCATTTAGCCCAACACAGTCGTTGGAGAGAATTAGGAGACAGTAAGTAGTGGCCGACTTCAGAGTATATAAAGCCCTGTGAGTTATAGGCATGGCCCTGCCCAGGTCTGGCATCCATGTCTCTCTGAGAAGGACGGAAGAGGGGCACGGTGTCTCTAGTGAACAGTGTCTCTTCACATGGGGAGACCTGATAAAAATTTCCTTCCAATAATTTTAATTATTGTAGTCTGTAACGCATAGAGAGAATAGTTCTGGTTTTGTTTATTCTAAATAGATCTACTTAATAGAAAGCATTAAGAGTCTCTTATACTCACGTGTGATGATACTGAACAAAAATAAGTACTCAGTGTGTGTTTGGGGGTGAGTGCATATTCCTGCAGGATACCCACATACACATATATTTAACACAGAAATTAGAAAATTAACTCAATTTGTAGGATGGAGACATAAAGGTAACATTTAAGAGTCATAGAAAGGTCCCCAAAACTTCATTTTAGTCATTAGTTATATCTCTTCCTTGAAACTCCATTGGTTCACGTAACTAGCAGTAACATCTCCTGGAGTATGGGCAAAGAGAACTAAATATTAAATCCTAATGAGGAGAAAAGCCCAACAAAGGAGAAACTGAAGAGTTGTTCTGTTTCAGAGGCAAAGTTTCCTTTCAATGGCAGGTGCTAATCATTTTGATTATCATCCTATCATTTTATTTTATATGATCTTCTAAACGTATGTTCAAAAGGAAACCGATTTCATCCAATTTTATTGATAGTGCTTTCTTTGGACTGTAACAAACTCAGAATACAATAAAACAATCTTGTGCCTATCTTAAAACTCTTAAAAATGATGATCACAATTATTTTTTCCTGGATATTAAACTTTAGAGTTGAGACTATTTGCCCAGAAATTTTCTAGCCTTGACATGTAATTCTAAATGTGGTGGACTAATGGCCATGCAGTTATTGATTAAAATGTGTAGAAGGTACCATATAGGAAGTAAAACGAATGGGCACTTCTTTCTTGAGTCTTCTAAGTTCAGTTCATAAGATGTAAATGGCTAAGGATGTGATTTCTAATACACATTATGTCTTCTGTATATTGATACTTTATATGAGGTGCTCAAAATAATTCTGCCAGAAGACAAGATCAATGAGATTTCAACCCTTTTAATTGGGAAGACTGTTAGGAATAACAAAATTACACTGATGGACAGTAAGTAATAGATTTTGATCCACACAAGTAGGAGGGCAATACACCTTATCTTTGTATTGTGAAATATATCAAGCACACAGAAATGTAGAGAATATAATTAATATGTGTGTATTCACTGCTCAACAGTGCCAAATCTTTTTATTTATTTATTTATTTATTTATTTATTTTTAGTCAGGGTCTCACTATTTTGCCCAGACTGGAGTGTAGCGGCTCAATCTTGGTTCACCACAGCCTCAAACTCCTAGGCTCAAAGGATCCTCCTACCCAACTATTGCCAAATCTTAAGATTTTGCTATACCTGCTTTAGCTCTTGATTTTTTAAGAAACACAACTTTTCAGGTTCCAGCAAAGTCCCTTTTCCCTGATTTCATCCACTGCTTCCAGAAGCAGGAACCATCCTAAATTTGTCATCTCTATGCATGGTTTATGCTTCTAGTTCACCTGATCGTATCCATATACATGACACCCCTTATTATTTTGCATGCTGAAATTTTTGCATAGTTTATGAACATTCACAATTTATCCAATACTCCCTTAAAGTTTGGCAAAAAGTTGAAATGATAGCCACAGGGATTATGGATGATTTTCTACTCTTCTTTCCAGTTCCTTTTCTTTTCTTTTTTTTTTTTTTGAGTTGGAGTCTTACTCCGTCTCCCAGGCTGGAGTGCAGTGGCCGCTCCTGGCCACCGCAGCCTCGACCTGCCGGGTCCCGGCGATCCTTCCGCCTCAGCCTTCCAAGTGGCTGGAACTACAGGCGCGTGCTACCACGCCTGGCTAATTTTTGATTTATTGTGGAGATGAGGTCTCACCAAATTGCCCAGGCTGGTCTAGAATCCATGGGCTCAGGTAATCCACTGGCTTCGACCTCCCAAAGTGCTGGGATTACAGGCTGAGCCACCGAGCCCGGCCCAGCTTCTTTAATTTTCTAATTTTTCTAAGAATAGTATAATTCTCATTTCCAAGAAAATAGTCTTATTTTAAAAAAAAAAAAAAACAAATGCTCGTTTTAAGAAGAGCTCCCTTGATAGTTGAGAAACCAGATGTAAAGTGTGGACTTGCAAATAATCACACCATTTGAATTAGATTTACAACGGAAGTGGTAGATTACAAAACAAGCCTATTGTCTTCTCCCATAAGCTTTGTAGTAAAGAAAGTGGTCAACTTATGAAAGGCTGAAGGTTTAAATTGAGGCTGGGGAGACGATGACAAGTGGATGAAATTAAACCTTGAAGAAAATAAAAAAACAGCACAGTTAAAAGGTTCATTGGGGTAAAAGTCAAGTTACAGATAATTACGGTAATATATTTTGGCAAATACTTTCATAAGACTGCCTTCTTATTTATTAAGTCTCAGTGGGAGGGGGAGCAAGCCATCTAGCTGCTTCCTTTAATATCAGTATATTCTATTGGACAGACTGGGAAAACCTCTGGGAAGGTGAATGGAAGGGCAGAACTTCTGTTTCATCATAGTCATTTATGTATTAAAGCATAAAGCATTTTTCTTATTTCTAATATCAGATGCTTGGAAAAAAAAAGTTAGCGAAAGTGGAGTAAAAAGAAGTTAGATTTCTTTACCTCCATTTTGCAAGGAGTAAATGAAACTCATTTTCTTCAGAGGGCTCATTTCAGGAATCACAAATGCATGTGTCATCAAGGATTGGGCATTTATGCTTCTTTTACCTAAGTGAAAATGTATTGGGTACAATGTACACTATCCGGGTGAGAGATATACTAAAAGCCCAGACTTCACCACTATACAATTCATCTATGTAATCAAAAACCACCTGTACCCCTAAAACTATAGAAATGAAAAAATTAAAATAATTTTGTTTCAAACAAGCCTGTGGGCTGAATTTGGCCTATGTGTCACTAATTCATGACCTCTGAAATTTTTCATTATACTTTTATTGAGATGTAATTTACATACCATAAAACACACCCCATTAAAGTGTACAAGTCGGTGGTTTTTAGTATATTCACAAAGTTGTGCAACCATTACATCTAATTTCAGAACATTTTCATCACCCAAAAGAAACCCCATACCCAGTAGCAGTCACTTCCCATTTATCCTTCCTTTTCTTTCCTGCCTCTGGCAGTCACTACTAAGCTTTTTGTCTCTATGGGTTTGTCTACTCTGGACATTTCCTAGAAGTGGAATCATACAATATGTGGCTTTTTATGTCTGGCTTCCTTCACTTTGCATATTTTTAAGGTTCATTCATGTAGCATATATCAATACTTGATTCATTTGTATGGCTGAATGCTGTTCCATCACATGGGTGTACCACTTTTATTTATCTATTCACCAACTGATAGACATTTGGGTTGTTTCCCTTCTTTTGGCTATTATGAATGCTACTATGAATATTCATGAACAATGACCCCTGAATTAAGTTCAAACACTTAAAACTAATTTTGTAAAAAGCTAATACATTAACATGGTTTAATATTATACACACTAACAATTAAAATGGATCAAATATATATGGGGTGCCAAAAAAATGTACATTTGAAGTATGACATTTGCTCAAAAGATAGCATTACTCAAATGAATGCTAGAATCACCATGCGACAGGCAGAGCAGTCAAAGAAAATGGCGGAAGCACGGTTGAGCTAACATCATACTACACATTGCTACCGTAATTTGATTCAACTTCGAAAAGTAATACATAGAAAACATCTCTTAAAATGTATAGACATCTTTTTGGCGCCTCGTACATAGTGAACAGTTTTTTCTCATCCCGTCTTCCATATGCCTAATGATCATTCCTTTCTGTCCCAGTGCGTAAGCACTATTAACAACATCTTATGTATCCTTCCAGCATAGGCAAACACCCTAGTTTCTCTTTTGCTCTCTTTAATAGGAGGGAAGCACACTTTTACATGCTGTTCTGTACCTTGCTTTTTCATTTATCTTGACTAAGTTTCCATTGTTTCTCGACAGTGTCCTTGTTCTTTTTTAAAGCTACACATTTTCTGTAGTATTGCTGTACCATAGTTTATTTAACTAGTCTTCCTTTGATGACAGTTTTGGTGATGATTTAGATTATCTGATATTTATGAAATTTACTTGTCAACTAGTCATACACAGACAAGCAACTAATGAGATAAATACTATCAGGTTCAATAATGAGGAATAAAAGAAACTACTTAATTTTAATACTAAACAGGAAAATTAAAAGAGGTCTGAGGCTGCCTTTTAAAATAAAATATTGTCATCCTCTCAACTGTGATGCTGTCAGGTAGAACTAGTTACTTGAAATAGGATGAAAATTGGCAACTAAATATATTGGCCTACTTGAGCAACTTGTTTTTAGCCTAACTTTTCGGAATATTTATCTTTATAGCCCTCAAATTTAATTTAATCGGTCATTTTCATTAAATCTGATCACAGGGAGAATCTCAGAAAATACTTGTGAGTTTTTTTTTGTCTATAGTATTTGACCTATTTTATATTTACTTATAACATCAGAATTAAGATATGGTGCCCATAAAGTATAGACAAAATAGCCATCAAATTGGTTTAAAGTCACTCAGTATTCTACTAATTGTCTATTATGTGAATTTATTACAAAAGCTGTTAGGTTGCAAGAGCAAAAAAATCAAGTAAACTTCATTATTTTAATGTTACTAATTTAAAAAAGCTATTAGAGAGTTAGTTTAAAAATAATTTTTGTACTTCTATTTACTACTACAGGATAAATACTACCATTGTCAGTGTCATTAGTTTCCGGGCTATGACAACTTTTGTTTGTTGGTTTCTTCAAAATAGCGATCATTCTTTTTTCCCATATGATACAAATCATCCGATATTTATCCCAAAGAATTGGGCTTTGGACACTTCAAAAGAAACACTAAAAATTCTGAGATCTCACTACAGAAGCAAAGATGCATTATTTATTTTGCTGATTGGTCAGAGAACAAAAGATTGAGGTATTGGCTATGGAGCTGAGAGAACAAAAGTGTTCTAGACTCCACTGAATAACCAGATGGGGAAGCAGAAGCATGGACTGAAATGAGTGGAAGGTCATGGTTAGCTATGCCAGACTCTATTGATAATGGCTATTGACCTTGCCAAGGTATTCTGGAGATGCTGAAATGAGACAGTGTAGTCTGTTCTAATAGAATGATTAAAGTGGTCATCATTCCAGAAACTACTTCTCTTCAGTGTGTGCCTGCTCAAATGTTAACGGCTAAGTTTCATGTTTCCTGAAACATCTTTCTTAATAATTTAACTTTGATCTAAGTTCTAGTCTGCAAATGAGAAATGCAAGTAAGAATGAGGGGTCAATTTATTTTAAGTAAATTTATCATTAAATATCAATGTGTACAATTTCCAACATGTATAAATCCTGCAGATTATAGAAAAATTAATGTAATCTTAAAAGTATTTGAACAGCGATTTTCACAATTATTTACAATGAATTCAACCTATTTTTGTAGAAACATAATTATGTTTAAAAGTACTCCTGCCACAAAGTGATAATTTCACAGTACCTCTCTATAATATTTATGTCACTTATGTGGCAGCTGCATCAATAAAACCCAGCAGATTCAATAATTTAGAAACAGCACAATCAGAACAGCAAGTAAAGCTACCATTAATTCCAAACAAAATAAAACCTTTCATATTAACATACAAATATTTTCCCATTCAGCACTCATTGAAGAAAATAATTAGGAGGCAATCTTTTCTTAGTTGTTCACTACGAAACAAAGTAATTTTAAGATCTTTTAAAAATTGACGTTAAGAAGCTAGATTAGGTGACTTCTTTAACATGTGACACTAAATATTTTGAGAAATTCTTGGTTTCAAGAAAAAATAAACCATTTTTTACATTTGTAATATGATATTAAGCAGAGATAATTCTCTGCCATCCCAGGTAGCAATTTCTTATTAACAATTAATAACATTCATTGAAAGATTCTTGACTTCATTGCTACATTTTTTTCTACTTAGGTTTTTAACTTTTTTTGACATTCTCTCATCCCCTCAAAGGACCCCAAATATATCTAAAATTAATTCAAAGGAAAAGTAACTTCATTTGGATTGGTGCTTAAAAGCAATATTTACTGAAGCATTTCACCGTTTTTTCCTTCTCTTTTTAAGAAGACAATTTTTTAAAAAAGTAAGGTATAAGAGATATCGATGGCTGGGCATGGTGGCTCATGCCTGTAATCCCAGCACGTTGGGAGGCTAAGGCGGGAGGATTCCTTGAGCCCGGGAGTTTGAGACCAGCCTGGGCAACATAATGAGAACTCATTTCTTAAATTAAAAAAAAAATAGCACATGCCTGTAGTCCCAGCTTCTCAGGAGGCTGAGGCAAGAGGATCACCTGAGCCCAGAGGTCGAGGTTTCAGTGAGCCATGATTGTGCCACTGCACTCTAGCCTGGGTGGCAGAGTGACACCCTGATTCAAATATGTATATATATAGTTGAAGTCACAATAAAGTACATTTTCTTTTATTGACATTGAACATACATGTTCATTGAAATTTTAAATGTTGGCTCTTCAAGAAAAAAAATTCTTCTGGTAAATAATATGCATAACCGTGCCCCAAAATGTATACAGTTGCTTTCCCCAAAATATTTATATACATATTAGTCCACTTAAGACCAGCCTTGTTACAACCTACTTAATACAATGTGCTCTTAATTTATAAATGGGCTACCCTCTGTATATAAAATATAAAGGTATGCATGTTACACATACAACGTAATAAGTATAAAAAGGAGAGATGGGGAAAAAAAAACAAGAAAGCGTCCTTCCCTATAAGATCCAGAAGAATTTCAGTTTTGGCAAATACTCTTCAGAAAAATATCCAAGCTATGAGAATACTAAATTTCCATTTTAAGACTTTAGTAGAGGTTTCAACTTAAACATTCAGCGAAGATGCTGTAGTTTTCAAATATGTAGAAAAGAAGACTTCTGGGGTCTGCTATAAACAAACAATTCTACCAGGTTAGTAATAACCTTTTAATCAAATGTGTATAGTACAGAGGATCAAATCCTGGTCCAATCGCGTTTGAACATGGTTGATGAAAGATTCCAATGGGCAGGATCTGAATTCTTCCTAGACCTTAGAGGGAATGAGGCAGGATGTTATGACAATGGAGTGGGTCAGCCCCAAAGGTGGCCGACCCAACTTTAACTGTAGATTTTTAAAAGCACACCGAATGTTTCTATAGCATTCTTTCTGCTGCAGTTTCTTTATTTCAAGCCACAGGTCTACTTGGAGGGTCATGCGGCAAGTGGCTTATAAATAAAATCAGAGTCTATGAATAGTGTCATCACATTAAGAGACAGAATTGTTGGGTTCTCTTATTACATAAAAAGCTCGCATCTTGGGAATCCATGAGTTGGTATTTTTATGGGATACCTAGAATGGGGGACAAAAACCATATATGTCAATAATATTTACATGCAATTCAGGAGTCAAAGCAATGATGACTATTCAATCATTTTTTGAGCTAAAAATTTCACATGATTTCTAAACAATGTCTTATATTAAAAATGCACAAATATAACAGAGCCAGTTTCAAAATTAGCAAATATTACCACTCTTCCTAATTGTTTACCAAGGCAAACGATTCCTACTGTTCTCAAATCTCAGTGTATGTCACCAAAGATAGAACCTAAAGATGGTAACCATATGCATTTTAAAAGTCATTTTAGAATTTGGGCACTTAATGTATCCTTTAGCTTAGAGATGCCACATGTCTGAGTTTTCATGGAGAACAGGCTTTTTCATGCTGTCATGGTACCAAAAGGAAAACAGAAAAAATAAATCAGTGAAAACTTTCAGCTGTAATATTTTTTTCTTCCTTTTTCCAGACCATCATTATGCAACTCAAAATACTCTGGATAATGAAAAGTAATCAAACTAAACCATATATATGTTTCTTTATAAACTTATAGTTTTCACAGGAATGTTTAGAATCTTCCACCAAACATTCCTGAGAATCAGAAAACAGATTTCATATAGATTTATGTATACAAAGGCCTTTTGTAAGGTAATTCAAAGGAAAAATGACTTTATTTGGACTAGTGCTTGTGTTTGAAAACAATATTTACTACAGTACTCCATAGCTTTTTCTTGTTACTTAAACATATACCAAAATAAGGTATTGTTAGTACAGAAGCAGACAATTTGAACAAATTTATTCTGAATATGCTTGAATATTATATTACCTTTTCTAAAGGTAATATAATCTAGCTTTATATTCTCATGCAAGTAACCCACATTTTCTCATTAATTAAAAGATAATCAAATGTTCTGCTGATGTAAAATATTTTCATTCCAGTTATATATAGCACTAAACGGATAATGCCAAGCTGAATAAATGCTTGCCAGATTTCTATAGACAGATGTTCTGCCACATCAATAAAGTTTAAATTTTACATTTTAAATCCAAATCATAATTTTATTAATTAAGAGAGATAATTTAACTCTTTCCCTAATCATAAAGATTTTTAAAATAAAGTTTCACTTTCATAAAAACATGTGGAATACAAAATAAGACATTTCCTTTTTGCCAGTAATTTGAAGGAAAAATGAACCATCAGGGGCAGCTTCCAAAAATGGCTATTGTATTTAACAGAGATCATGCAATATATTTCATATCATGCTAAGCCATTTTACTTTTATAAGTACATTCAGTAGAAGTTAATGTGCAAAAATTTCACATTTCAATCTCAATTTAAGCAATAATTTAAAAACTTCAGTTCACAAAATGTATTCTTTAAACTAAAATAAAAGTGACTATAAATCTTCCCCAGTTTCTCTGCTGACATGCTCTGGCTGAAACTCTTGCCAGAACTGAAATATTAAGATTTGCTTAGCAAATTTTCAGGACTGTGAGAAACAATTGATAAACATCTGAATGCCAGTTGAATTAATGTCAAAATTACATTTTAACTTTCATCAGTCACTCTTAAAGCCCCATCATTTAAACATTAGTACTTTCCCTTTTGCTTATTACTGCAGCTGATGGCAGAATGCAGCCCCCCACAAAGAAATCATCACCCACTAAAAATAAAAAAAAGGTTAAGCAGAGTCACAGTTCTTAATTCTAACTGCCCCCAAAGATTGATTGGTTTAACTAATTAGACCTTTAATTGATTGTCCAGGTTTCTAAACACAGAGAGAATGAAAAACACTGACAACTTTCTACTGAGTTATACACAAATACATAAAAGCTAACCAATAAAATTGTCTAATTTAAAGAGTAACTAACCTGAGATGTACCTTGCTCCGATTAACATTACCATGCTACTCACTATAAAAAAGCCCAAGGGCAGACTACAGAAGATACTAGGGTCACCTGTGGTCATCCAAGCAGAAGGGAATTCCAGTCAAGCAAACCAAAAGAGAGACACATAATTACAATATTTGTGTTAAGAATCACAAGATAGCAAAACAAAATAAGTTATAAAAATAGTATATTCATAAAAGCTAGCAAAGAGTTATTACTTTAAATCAAAAATATAATCAATATTGAAGGCTTCTGACAATTAAACAATACAGACAGCATGCCACAAATAGCCAAGAACATGATACATATAGACCAACATTAGCCTTCCACTGGCAAAGCCAAAGAGCGCCTAGGGAGAACTTTTTGGGAGGCTGTTGATTTTAGCTTTCTTGATTCTTCACCAAGAGATACTAAATGAGCAATTCCGTTCCTTCAAAGTTAAAAATTTTAGGTCCCTTGGCTATCAGAGAAGAGTTATATTAGTATACTGAAAACAAATTTAAAACCCTGTTTTGGCTAAAATATTGGTTCGATTTATTTAAAATAGAATTTGGTGTGTAAGGAAATGCACCTGACAGTATTACTGTAATTGAAAAAATTAAACTGTATTAATCAACATTTTAAAATTTGGTAAACATTATTGTTTTGATATTTTCCAGCCTGAATTCTCCTGGAATCCCTACCTTTAAACAATTTATATGTGTGTGCGTAACTCTTTTTTTTTTCTTTTTGGTAGAGAC
The DNA here is from genome assembly GCA_963574415.1 of Tarsius wallacei. Lineage (NCBI taxonomy): Eukaryota > Metazoa > Chordata > Mammalia > Primates > Tarsiidae > Tarsius > Tarsius wallacei. The sequence continues at coordinate 1,205 of CAUYQG010077307.1, read as the reverse complement.
AGGGTTTCACTGTTCTGTTGCCCAGGCCAGTTCTGAACACCTAACCTCAAGTGATCCTCTTGTCTCAGTCTCCCCAAGTGCTGGGATTACAGGTGGTGTGAGCCACTGTGCCCAGAAAGAATATTTAACACTCATTAAAAGAGAAAATTATTTAAAAATAATAATAACCTGGGCCGTGTGCGGTGACTCAAGCCTGCAATCCCAGCACTTTAGGAGGCCGAAGTGAGAGGATTGCCTGAGCCCAGGGATTCGAGATCAGTCTGGGCAACTTGGCAAGACCTCATCTCTACAATAAAAAAAACAAAACAACAACAACAACAAACTTAGCCAGGCATGGTAGCATGCATCTGTAGTTCCAATTACTTGGAGGCTAAGGCGGATGGATTGCCTGAGCCCAGCAGGTCGAGGCTATGGTAGCCGTGAGCATGCCATTACACTCCAGCCTGAGCGACAGAGTGAGACTCCAACTCAAAAAAAAAAATTTTCTGAGAGTTAAGAAAATACAACCATTAGACAAAGGGTCTTCACTGAAGTATAGCTAGTTAAAGATTCTCTAGGGCATATTTTGTGATACAGGAAACTGATGATAATCATTTCTTTGTGTTTTGGGGAGAGGATATTTTCCCCCCCCACCATACATTTCTTTATCATTAGAAGGTAGATTTTCATTAAAGAGGGACATAAAGCATTTCCTCCATTTACCATTGCTTATATTATTTTTTCAAATAAACGAGGTTTCCTTTTGTTTCCATAAATGTAGAGATCATATTTTAATTAGATTTTTAAAAAGGAAAATATGCTTTCTAGTACTTTCAGAACAACCCATCAGTTATGTTACAAGAAGTGATTTTTCTGATGTCCCTACAGTGAGTTCTGGTTTGACAAGAAGATCCTGAGGGTTATCTTCATTCAAGAATCCTTATCAATTTAGGGTGGTGTCTATTTTAATGAAAGCATTTCCCTTTCAGTGCTGTGTATATACACACACACATGTATGCACACATATACACACATACACAATATACTTGTTATCTGATTGCTGTAGAATGCATTTAAAATAATTTGATCTGTTTTCAAAATGTTGTTTTGGTGGGTTTTGAGTCCAAAGCCAAAAAAAATCATAATTTATGATAAACGCTGTCTAAAAATCATCAAACTCGGTTGGGTGCGGTGGTTCAGCCTCTAATTCCAGCACTTTGGAAGGC
>CAUYQG010077305.1:0-20271 GCA_963574415.1 Tarsius wallacei | reverse complement strand
CATGTGATACTCCGTTCTTTGTTTCCGTGATAGATCACTCAGTATTATAGACTCTAAGTCATAATACTTAGATCAGGAACTGGTTGCCAGTTCCAACTTCCATAAGATTGTTTCCTGCATTTTCTAAGATTCTTATAGTTTAAGGTTTTATGTTTAGGTCTTTGATCCATTTAGAGTTGATTTTTATGTATGGTGATAGGTAGGGGGCTTGTTTTAATCTTCTGCCTGTGGTCAGCCAGTTTTCCCAGCACCATTTACTGAATAGGTTCTCCTCTCCCCAGTGGTTGGTGGTATTGCTTTGTCGAAGATGAGTTGAGAAATTGAGGTTGTGCTTCTGGAATCTCTAGCCTGTTCCATTGGTGTGTATGCCTGTTCTTGTACCAATACCAGGCTGCTTTGATTATTGTAGGTTGTTTTTTTTTTTTGAGTTGGAGCCTCACTATGTCTCCCAGACTGGAGTGCAGTGGCATGCACACTCACGGTCACCCCAGCATTGACCTGCTGGGTTCAGGTGATCCTTTTGCCTCAGCCAGAACTACAGGCGCACACTACCATGCCTGGCTAATTTTTGATTTATGGTAGAGACGAGGTCTTGCCCAGTTGCCTGGACTGGTCTGGAGCCCGCGGGCTCAGGCAATCCACTGACCTCGGCCTCCCAAGTGCTGGAATTACAGGCTGAGCCACCGAACCTAACCTGATTATTGTAACTTTATAATAAAGTTTAAAGTCTGGGAGTGTGATACCTCCTGCTTTGTTTTAAAAAGACAGTTTAAAAAATCCATAATCCCTAACTGACGCAGAGCAGCTAATGAGGTTCTGCTGGTTTCTTTTCAATTATCTGTGGAGTATGTGTGTGTGTGTAACAATGAATTTAGAATATACATGGAATAAATATATGAATATACATGTGTATATATTCATAAACTCGTCCTGCATCCTTTTCACTTATATTATGTTTTAAATATTTTGGTATCCTGGAAAATATTTGATAATATAATTTTACTTTTATGAATAATAGTTCTATAGCATATTTTACTGTTAGATATTTAGATTATTTCTAATTTAGAATTATTATGTCTGTAGTAGGTATTTATTGTAAAATGTTTTTGGGACTATATGGAATTTCTTCCTTCATTCAGGCTTACATTTTTCTTAATTTATTTAATTAAAACTATGAATGTAGATGGAATATTATATGAAGTAAATATTTCTTTCCTCTAAGTCAAGATAGCTGGAGTACATTGGTTGATGTGCCTTTAGCTCAGGGACATGTGCTTTTAACCATTGCTTGACATTGGCTTTAAGAGCTTTCTCACCTCTTCTTATCTTCCATTCATTTTTCTAGTTTGTATGTCTGAAGCTTGCTAGGGAAACTTCTTGAGATTCTGAAGAAGAGTTACAGGGTGTTAAGAGACCCAACAACTTTTTTTTTTTTTTTTTCCCAACAACTTTTAAGACTGCACATAATATTGCATTGCCAGAGGTTGTCTGCTTTATGTAATAGAACATAATGCTTTTTCTCTCCTTTTACTCTTAAGAGTTAACTCAACTTTTCTTCTGTTAGTGGTTAGTGCTCCTTGTCTTTTGTTGTTTGCTCTGTCACCCTTCATAGTATTGGTTCTGTCACTTATCTTACTCCTCCCTCACAAACCTGCTATTTCTCCTTTATTCCTCATCTTGATTGGTAGTTTGAATGTCTCCCTCCTGTGAAGCTGCTGCCAGAACAGACTAAATCATGTCCTCTTCCATGTGTTTGTCACATTTGTATTATACTGATGTTGCTGAAAATGATAATGTACAGGGTTGTGCTAAACTTTGAAATTTCTGAAAAATAAGGGCAGAGAAATCAGTTTTTCATGAAGTTTGATTAAATTTGGTAATATTTTACTTAATGATAATGATTGTTTTTCCACTATTGCCAATGTTACAGTACCATTTATTTATGCCATGATTATGTTAGAAGGCAAGTTGACAATCCTGTTTATATTTAATTTTGTTTTTTATTAAAATTAAAATCACATGGTCCATGATATTTAAAGTCTAGAAAGTACAGTAGTGTAGCACTTATCAGAGTGAAATATACTTATTTGTTTACATGCACGCATCTACTAGACTTTAAGACTTTTAAGAACATAATTGTGTCTTGATTTTTTTACTCCCATTGCTTCTTAAAGAGTGACCAAAAAAAAGTGTTTGATAAACTTTTATTATATTTTGTTTGGTTTATTTTAGTTAGTCATATGAGTTTATTAGGTGTAAGAGATGAGCAATGTTATTTACAAAGTTTTAGATCGGCAAGTTGCAGCTTGATTAGTTAATGATTTACATGCGGACAAAAACAGGAATTAAAATGGGAGAATATTCTACATTTTGGCCCAAATTAATCTTTTTAAAATTATTTATTGTAGAGGTGAGGTCTCACCAAGTTGTCCAGGCTAGTTTCGAACCCCGGGGCTCAGGCAATCCTCTCACCTTGGATAGCCAAAGTGCTGAGATTACAGGGTTAAACCACCATGCCTGGTCCTCTGTCTTTTTTTTTATACAATTTTTTTTGTATTAATACTATTGTTTGTCTTTCAGATTTTCAAGTATGTCCATTTGACAGACTAGTTTAACTGTCCTTGTGTCTTTATTTTTCAATAAGTTTAATTTTTAGCACAAACCTACACATCAAGGATTATATTTTCTCTAAATTCTCCTATTCATTTTTAAATATAGCATGTTTGATTCTGTAACTCCAAAGAATTTTATTCAGTTATATATCTGAGTTCAACAAACCATCAAATTACTTAAATAAAACAATAGCTCAAATGGTTTAAAACACATTTATCAAGAACAATCAATTACATACTTGGTATGGTTTATTTTACCTACAAGTATTATTCCAAATTATTTCTAACTCAATGTGTGATCTTAGATAGAATTCCTTATTTTGAGTATCAAAAGTGTTTCTCTGTTTTTATCTAATTTCAATATTTACCCCTGCAGAAAATCAAGATCCTTTGAAGTTATTTAGTATCTTAGAATAATAATAAAGCTGATAATGATGATAATGATAAAATGTTGTTTGTAATTTGACTGAATGATTGTTATGTGCCACACACAATATTGAGTGCTTCATTCATTCTGAATGTTAAATGTTGAAGACAAATGTTTATCTGGTGCCTACTATGTACCAAGTACCATTGAAGGCAATACAATAGTGGAAAAATACATGAAGTTACTGCTCTTGCAGAGCTTGCATTGTAGTAGGGAGAGGTAGACAACACAGAAATTAAAAGTGAATATGTAGAACTACTGGCAATAATGAAAGCTATAAAAATAAAGTGAAGGGACTAAAAGGAATAAAGTAGTGATGGGGTAGGTAGGGTAGAAATGATCTGATGTTTTACAGGGGGTGATCAGGAAAGGACTTACTAATAATGTGACATATGTAGTGATCTGTAGGCTAGGAGGGAGTGGGCCATGTAGATATCTGAGGAAAGAATGTTCTAAAAAAGAAAAGAACAAAGCCCTGAGAAGGTTTCTTTTGGATACCTTAATTCTATTGTTAAGGGGATAGAGTGGTACTGCAAGGTCAAAGTACAATGTGTCTATAATTTAAAAGTACAGAATCTACATATTTATGGTCTTTATGTATGTCTCTAATATTGCCCTCCTATAAAGCTGCACCTGGCACGAAATAAGTCACCCCCTCCTCTATGCTCCTAGAGCAGATGAAGTAATATTTTCAAAACTTTGAAAAATACACTAATTAGGATCTGTCTATGACAAGGCATACATTGAGGAAAATATGAAAAAAGTGGTAGCAATTTAGAATCCAAAATTGACACCTAATTTTGAAGTTAAAGGTTCGAAATATGAAATTCAGATGTATCTGAATCTGCCTAACAAGATATTTAGGCAGCACCCTGAATTGTGTCACTTTTTTTGTATCGGTAGACACTTTATCCCTAGGAAAATGAAAATTAAGTATTTTAAAATCTATTTGTAAGCATGTTAAAGACTGAAAAGTGATTAGCATTTTAACTTAGTTGGAATTTTATACTCTTGCAAGGATTAGGCTAGGAAAAAGATAAGAGTTGTTCATTGTTAAACTGAAAAAAAGGTTACTTTCTAATGCTCTTAAATCTTCTTCTTTTTTTTTTTTAAAAGTCGGAGTCTCATTCATTTTGTCACGCAGGCTGGAGTGTGGCAGCATGCTCACAGCTACCACAGCTTCAACCTGCTGGGCTCAGGCAATCCTATCGCCTTACCTTTCAAGTAGCTGGGATTATAGTCGCATGCCATCATGCCAACTTTTTTTTTTATTTTTATTGTGGAGATGAGTTCTTGTTAAGTTGTCCAGGCTGGTCTCGAACCCTTGGACTCAGGAATTCCTCTTGTCTCTGCCTCCCAAAGTGCTGGGATTACAGGCATGAGACACTTTCACTCAGCTTAATCTTCCTCATTTTTAAGAGTTGAAATAAAATGTTTCAACATTGCAATGTTACATTTAGAAAGTATGGGTTGATTAATTTTATTATATTTTACTTTTTTCAGATTGGGTAACCAAATCCTAATCTGCAGATATGATTTGTTCACTTCCCACTTAACTATGAACTGGGCGAGTTATATGCTAAAACAAAGCATTGCAATAGCTGGAGAATGTTTTATGTTTTTATACAGGTTGGGTCACCGTGCTGTTCAAGAGAAGCATTGTCTTATAACACAGCCCTACTAGGGAGTGACTCTTTCAACTATAGAGGTTCTATATTTCTGAAGACATGAATTTCTCAGAAAGCATTGTTTAGAAGCACCGAACTTAAGCGTTATTCATTCATGGAGGAATAAAAAAGCCTAGAACAAATAAATATAACTTAATCACATATCCTATTATAAAATCTTAAGAGGGACTTCTGTTTATCAGCTATGATCAAGGGGCAGGTATCAATTTTACACAATTAAAATATGGTTAATATATGTAAAACAACAGCTTTCAAATGCTGGACTGTAGGCTTCACAGTGTAGTAATCTTAGAGTGAGGAAAAGCACATGAGGTGGGCCCTACATTTTTCCAGCTTACTGTCTGCAGTTTCCAGGTTGAAGTGTGGAGAAAAAGAACCCAAACAGAACTCTGTGGTCTTCTTTTATTTTGGAGACAGAGTATTTAGAGAGGCTACAATGGCTAGAATCCACGGGGTAATGCACCAGAGAGGAGTGAACTACACAAGAGAGTGCAGAGATCACAGTTTCTCTCCAACCTACTCAAATTTAGGAAGAGAGTCCTTGGAAAGGAATAGATTGGACAATCCTCAGATCTCAGACTCGCAATCCAAAACATTGGAGTGGGGAAAACTGTAATACTTGGGGCAACATACAGAAGGGGGATTTCTTAGTCTGTCAGGCTGCTATAACAAAATGCCAAAGACTGGGTGGCTTATAAACAAAATAAACTTATTTTTCCTATTTCTGGAAGCTGAGAAGTCCTAGATAAGGCACCAGCAAATTCAGTGTCTGGTGTCTATGAGTTTCTTACCTTGTAGATGGTACCTTGTATCTGTGCCCTCACATGGTAGAGAAGGTGAGCCAACTCACTTGGGCTTATTTTATAGAAGGAATATTCATGAAGGTTCCATAATCATAACCTAATCACCTTCCAAAAGGTCCCACCTCCTTATACTATCAACTTGGGAGTTATTATTTCAACATAAGAATATTTAGAGGCCACAAATACTAAGACTACAGTACAGGGACAAATAAGACCTAGATTAAAGGTTGCTATGAGCCTATCTAATGAAGTTTAAAAGTTAAAAGGATCACACTGTTTTCAAGTAGTTTAGCTGCAAACCACAATACATTTGAAACATATTTAAAGGATTATTTCCTCAAAAAAGAAAAATCCAACACTCGGCATAATTTCAATAAAAAGTTACCAGGAATGCAAAGAAGCAGAAAACTGGGACATGAAGACAAAGTAGAAAAATTAATCAAAAGAAACATCCAGAAATGACACAAATGATAGAATAAGCAGACAAGGGCATTAAAAGATCCTTTATATTCTTCAAATATTCAAGAAGACAGATATGTAACATAGAAAATACACTCTAGTTTAATTTCTAAAGCTAAAACATACAATGGTTGAGATGAAAAGTATGTTGGATGGGATTAATAGCAGATTAGACCCTGCAGAATAAAATATTATAGAATTTAAAGATAAAACTTAAGTAGTAATTACTTCAGTACAAAAGCAAACTCCAAGTTTGATATTAAGTATTACCAGTAAGTGCTGCTGTTAACAAGAAGTGGAGATTCCTGATTAACCTGAGTAGAGCTGGCCCAATGTTGTCCATATGAGGTGCTCTGGAAGGACTAATATAGTTTCTTAGTTATGTTTAAGACTTATTACCACATATTTTTTTAATCCAGTCTAGCTTCAATGGGCTACATGGTTAGTTCTGTGTTTTTGCTATTGTGAGTAGAGCTGCAACAAACATACGTGTGCAGGTATCTCTTTTGTAGAATGATTTGAGTTCCTCTGGGTATATTCCCAATAGGGGAATTGCTGGGTCATATGCAAGGTCAATTTCTAGTTCTTCCTGAAATCGCCACACTGTTGTCCAAAGAGGTTGCACTAGTTTGTATTCCCACCAGGAGTGTACTTTCCCTTTTTCTCCACATCCTCGCCAGCATCTGTTGTTGTTTGTTTTATTGATGATAGCCATTCTTACTTGGGATTAGGTGGTATCTCTATGTGGTTTTGATTTGCATTTCTCTGATGATGAGTGAGGCTGAGCACTTTTTCATGTATCTGTTGGCTGCTCGTATATCTACTTTTGAAAGTATTTGCATCAAAATTCTCTCTATACACTATGATACATGCATAGTAAGTATTTGTATCTCATTATGAAGTATAGACTTAGATGTTCTCAACAGATCCTAGAAATAACTTGTATGTCAAGAGTCCCAAAAATGGCTTTAGTCATAGGGCAAAACTGACACATAGATATTCTATCTTTGGTGAACACAATTGAAATAACATTTAATTTGAATGCCTTCAAGTAAGGCATGTCTTCTTTATCTTGTCAAAGATCCCATAGTACCGACCCTCTGAAATAATTTGAATTTGTTGATCCAGCCATTTGAGAACATTTTACAAAATTTCCTGAATTGCATGAACCTTACTTGACTACGAGAGTCAAAGGCAAAGGCAGGTTATCATTGTCCTTTATGTATTGTTGTCTTAATAAGGCTAACTTGTATTGGGCACACTATATGTTAGTAGTAGTGTTAGTAGGTGTTCACAGCAAAGTGCATATGTCAAGCAAATCTAGATGTGTATTTTTTGTCACTCCTTTGAAAACATTTCCAGAAATGATATAGCCATAGTGATAATAGAAAAAGGTTAATAACTGAACATTGTCTTCCAAATGTCCTGAGATACTATGGAAGCTAAACTTAGAAAATGAAATTCATACTTCTTAAAACAACTGAATGAATTCCATCATTTTTTAGTCGCAGCAGTTTCAGTGTTTGACCTATAATGCTAATGAAGACCAGAGACCTCGCTTTGTTCTTGACAAGCACTGTTGAGCTCTTTGGTTGCAGTTCAAGCAGAAGAGCATCCGTAATAAGATTTTTTCTAGCTCATTTTCTTGCAAATGAAATCTGTGCCTTACCTTGTCCTTAGTTATGGAAAATAAGATCACTAACCCTGGGTAACTGTTGCTGAATGCAGGAAAGATTTAATTTTTCAAATAATCCTTAAGCCTTCACATATCAAATGTTCCTTATACTTTGAATCAGCGCAACATTTGGATTATTCTCTTTTACATGAGCTGCCTCATTTCATTGTGGGTCAGTTCACTGGGTTTCATACTTCATAATTTATTTAACTAAAGAAAATATGCTTAAGAGTAAGAGATTTGAGTCCAGAATGGGTCATGATTTCTACATGATACTTTGGTCATTTAGAGTTGTGTTTAATAATGTTTCATAAAAAATCTGCAAATTCTGTACACTTCTTAGCACTAGGGGTTTTACACCGTTTCCTGGTGAAATTGGTGTTCTGTAAATTAGGAGAGCCAGGACCAAGTCCTCAATCAACCTTATAACACTGTGCACTTGAAAAAGTCATCGTGTTCATTTATAGGTGATTTGTTTTGCACTATTGTATTTTGAGTTCTACTTTCAGTTCAGTCATTTGTATGTCAGACCCCAGAAGGTCTCTCAAGACTGCTTTCTGTGAAATTGAGTGGGCTTTTTTAATTTCTCTGTTACAAATTTTACTTTTCCCAGAGCGCATCTTTCCTCCTAAAGAAAATTCTACCTCCTTTTAAATGTTTTGCCACTTCTCCCTTGCCAGGTGTACTGACTTTTCAACTTAAGACTGGAGCCGCTCAAGTCAATGCTGTGTATTAAGTTTTCCATCCATTCCAGATAAATTTCACCCATTATTTTACCTCTACCTACCTGCTTAGTACTTTCCTCCAAAGAACCCAAGCATTTCTAGCAGGTGTTTTAGATCTTGGTTGAGTCTATGCTGATTTTCTAGCATAGACAGGCGAGACTACATTAGGCTTGGAAGAAATGAAAGTAAAGCCTTTGTGGCTTTATCATATCATGTATTTTAGTCTGAAGGATAGGTCATTCATGAAACTAATAAGTCTTAGGTACAAAATGGATATGTGAAGGAAAGAAAAATAATTGAATAGTTAATGTGCAAATACTTTGTGTTTAGTATTGTAACTAGGTATGTTTACAGTGTCTCAGTGATATCGATAGAAATAAGCATCACTAGAACAGCATTCTGTACTCTCTCTTAACCTGGCATCTATGAGCTCCAGAAACTTAATATCTGTGGTTTAATATTCAGGGATAATCAAGAATGTAGAGCTATATTTAATAATGTTGGTATTGATTTCCTAAGACTGCTGTAACAAATTGCCACAAACTTTGTGGCTTAAAACAGCACACATTTATTCTCTTACAGTTCTGGAGGGCAGAAATCTAAAATCAGTTTCACTGGGGCAAGATCAAGGTTTCTGCAGTGCTATGCACCCTCCAGAGGCTGTGAAGGCAGAATCAGTTCCCTTGACTTCTTCAGCTTCCAGAGCTGCATTTCTTGCATTTTTGGGTCAAGACTCCTTCCTCCATCTTTAGAGACAGGAGTATCTTATTTTGCTTCAGTAGTAACATTTCTTTCTGCCTCTGTGGTCAAATTTTCTCTTATAAGGACACACATTGGTTACATTTAGGGCCTACCTGGATAATCCAGGGGAATTTATCCATATTAAGATCTTTAACTTAACCACATCTTCAAAGTCTACTTTGCCAAAAAGTTAACATTCATAGGTTTCAGGGATCAGAATCTGGTTATTTTGGTTGGTCATTAGTCAGCCTACTGCAGTGTCTAAAGCAGTTTCTTAACTCAGTATCTTATTTTATTTTTTAAAGGAAGCTATTAATTTTGAGTGATTAAATTTGTACTGCGAAATAGACTACACAGTTTATTACAGAATTAATCCAAATATATTTATATGTATGTCAACTACCAACATTAAAGTGTTCTGGTGTCAGTTTCAAAATCTGTCCCCTGAGAAACTGCTGAAATCTTAGCCATGTTAGACATAGACAATTCCCTCATCCTAATCTTCTTTCAGCATCTTGATTTTGAAATGTCCACAGTTTTATTTGTCACCAGTGGCAGTTTCATTTGTGATAGTAATTTTCCAAATTCCTTTATTTGTTTAAGTGCTAACTTTAAAAAGAATATTTTCCAGTGATTTCTAATTTGTTCAGGTATTTTCTTTTTAATGTAAACTGTGATTGATAAAAGCGAAATGTAAACTGTAATTGATGAAAGCTAAAATGTCTAGGCTTCCCGCAAAAAGATTTGAGCATGATAAAAATTAGTGAGAAGAAAATGGGAAGACATTCCAGGTAGAAATACCATGAGTGGAGATAAGAGAAAGTTTATGGGATCACCTACCATGGGATCTAACTTCCAAAAAAACAGAATTAGATGCTACATCGTTTTTTTTTAATAGTACTTATGGTGCTAGGGTCATTTATTTGTCTCCCTGCTATGATTTGAATGTAGTTTGCTCTCAAAAATTCGTGCTGGAACCACATATACAGTGTGATAGTATTGAAAGGTGGGGTCTTTTGGAAAGTCATTAAGTCATGAAAGCTCCACCCCTGTAAATGGGATTAATGCCTCTTAAAAGAGACTGAGCCAGGTGCCTTGGCTTGTGCCTATAATCCCAGCACTTTGGGAGGCTGAGGCTGGAGGATTGCTTGAGTTCAAGCATTCAAGTCCAGCCTGAACAACATAGTGAGATCTTATCTCTACACACACACACACACACACACACACACACACACACACACACACACACAGGCTGAGGCTGGAGGATTGCTTGAGTTCAAGCATTCAAGTCCAGCCTGAACAACATAGTGAGATCTTATCTCTCCACACACACACACACACACACACACACACACACACACACACAAGCCAGGAGTGGCTGTGCATGCCGGTTGTCCCTGCTGCTTGGGAGACTGAGGCAGGAGGTTCACCTGGGCCCAGGAGGTGGAGGCTGCAGTGAGCTGTGATCATGCCAATGCACTCCAGTCTGGGGGACAGAATTAGACTCCAACCCAAAAAAGAAAAATAAATAAATAAATAAAAGAGGTTGTAAAGAATGCCTTTTCCACTTCTGTCAGGTGAGAACACAGCAACAGGCACCATCCGTGAAGCAAAATAAGCCCTTATTAGACACAAAGTCTCCTGGCACTTTGATCTTGGACTTTCTAACCTCCAGATTTATGTCTATTGTTTTATAAATTAGCCAATTTAAGGTATTTTGTTATAGCAGCCTGGACAGCCCGGACAGACTAAGATACTCCCAACCAGACTGAAGCATGACTGTGCCTTTTCTTTGTAGTTTGAACTCTCAGCAATACGTCTGGAATATAATTGAGGAACAAACTTGTGAAGCCAAATGGATTGGGTTGAGTACTAGGTTGTGTGACATTAATTTGATCAGAATAAAAATGCATGTAAGTAGAGGAATGGGGGAAAAGACATACAAAAATCAGGATGGCTCATGTCATTGAGATCTTTTAAAGTCAAGAGGGAAATTTTTATTAGTAAACCTTATCATAAATGAAAAGTGGGAGTTTAGAGTTGGAAAAATAGCCTAGAAAAATTATTTTTGTAATTCTGATTTAAAGTAATGAGAATCTGAACCTTGGCTTTCTTAGTCAGTTTGGACTGCTATAACAGAGTTTCATAGACTGGGTGACTTTTAACAAACAGAAATAAATTTGTTCTGGAGGCTAGAAATCTGAATGCCAACATGGTCAAGTTCTGGTGAGGGCTGTCTTGTGGGTTGCCAATTGCTGACTTCTTGTTCGTTGTACAGTAAGAAAAAGGCCAATGTCTTCTGGGTTGAAACAAAACAAAAATAGAAGTTGAAGATATTCCTGAACTTGAATAATTGTTAGGAAAAAATTACAATGAAAAAACACATATTTTCAACCAAAATAAACTAAAAAAAGGCAAATGTCTTCTGGGTTTCATCTTACAAGAAGAGTAATACCACTCACGAGGGCTCTACTTTCATGTCCTAATTACTTCCCAAATATCATTACTTTGGGGTTTCAATATATGAATTTTGGAGGGACACAAACAGTCAGTCCACTGCAATGGTTCTATCAGTAATTGTGAAAGAAAGAAAAAGAAAAAAGACAGGGTGGATAGGTGGAAGAGAAAAGGGAAATTTCAAAGGAGAAATGGCTAGGATAATATTGCCAACTGTATCTTTTGTACTTGCTGGAAAGCTTGTTATGCACTTTCTATCTGTCTTTATTATTCAGCTTGAAAGCAACATTTGTAATTTTGTTCTCTTTGTTTCTGAAGTCTTTCCATGTCTTGAAGTAGTCATTCTGGAAAGTGAATTTTTAAAATCATATTTCACCACTTCAAGCATTATTATTTCTATCATTTTACTTATTCCAAGTAAACAATTCCAGGTTACTAGGTGCCAGTCACCATTCAGTCATACTTTATGTATTTATAGATTATAGCTCCAATATTATTTCCCTCTGTTGTTTTAAGAATATATTTAATTTGGTCTGGAACCAGATTAACCTGAATACTAATACTGACATCTTTATTGTATCTGATAAATGTTATCTTGTTTGCCAATCTGGGTAAATTAAATTTTCCGTTGCTACCAATTCACTCTGTGAAAAGGCCATTTTATTAACTTAGTCCTCTCTTGGTCCAAGTAACCCTTTCTTGTCATACATCTATATCGCAATCCTTGTGCTAAAATTAAAGTAAGAATTATTTAATTCAAGAAGTATTTATTGAATACTTACTGTATGCACAGTATTAAAAGAAGCACACACTGCTGGGTTTGGTGGCTCAAGCATGTAATTCTAGTACTTTGAAGGCCAAGGCAGGAGAATTGCTTGAGCTCAGGAGCTTACGACCAGATTGGGCAATGTAGTGAGACTCCATTTCAATTTAAATAAAAAAAGAAGCACACGATATATGTGGATTAATATGTGGAGTCTACCAAATCCATCTTTTCCCGTAAAATGGCTATTTAACTCTTTTTTTTTATGTTGTCACACCTAAATACCAATCGAATATTTACACTGATTATTTCTGTTTCACTATAAATAAATTACATGGCTAAATTGTACAAATATATTTAATCAGTTTTTTAGTTTATTTTGCTTGAAAATATGTGTTTTTTCATTGCAATTTTTTTTCTAACAATTATTCAAGTTCAGGAATATCTTCAACTTCTATTTTTGTTTTGTTTCAACCCAGAAGACATTTGCCTTTAGAAATTGTTTGATTTGAGAATTTTTTCTGCTACATTTTAGTTACATGTTAATTTTAAAGTAATTTATTATTTTTGTTACTATTCTTTCATCCAGAAAGAGTAGGTTCTTCTGTAAACAATCTTCATCATTCAAAACATACCAACATTAAAGAATGATAACATATTAATTCATCAAGTATCTGGTATGTATTTGGGAAAACTAAAATTTGATATGAAATAATCTACATTAGACACATAAGTCTGTAATATATATGATGTCAGAGTATATATATATGGTGTCAGACTATGAATGATCTTTCTTTTTTATTTTATAATTTATTTTTATTTAAAGATGTGGGGTGCAATTCAGGGTTAGGTATACAAATGTTGATTATGCAGGTACCTTTGTTGTTGAGGTGTGCACCTCCCTCCCCTACCAGTTTCCCTCAACTGCCAATCCCACTCCCCTCCCCTGGCAGTTTCCCACTACTGCCATGACCTGTTACTTTCAATGGATATTTAAGTACACATAATCAAATAGTGACTTTATGTAGTGATCTATTTTTCAGCATGCTATGCTCTTCCTTTTGTTTGCTGTGATTTTGAGATCTTAAGACATCTGTGCTGAGACCTATGTCCTGAAGTGTTTCCCCAGTGGTTTCTCCTAGTAGTTTTATAGTTTTGGGTCCTATGTTTAAGTCTTTACTCCATCTTGAGTTGATTTTTTTGTATGTGATGAGAGATGGGGTCTACTTTTATTCTTCTGCATATGGATATTCGGTTTTACCAGCACCATTTATTACAGAGACTGACCTTTCCCCAATGTATGTTCTTGGTACCTTTGTTGAAAATAAGTTGGCTGTAAATATGTGAATTTATTCTGTGTTCAGTTGGTCTATGTTTCTGTTTTCATGCTAGTACCATGCTTTTTTGGTTAATATAACTTTGCAGTATATTTTGAAGTCAGGTAGTGTGATGTCTAAAGCTTTTTTTTTTTTCTTTCTCAATTGATTTGTCTATTCAAGGTCTTTTATGGCTCCATATGAAGTTTAGAATTTTTTTAAATGTCTATGAAGAATGTCATTGGTATTTTGATAGGGATTGCGTTGAATCTGTAAATCACTTTGGATAATGTGGACATTTTAACAATATTAATTTTTCCAATTCATGAACATGGAATATCTTTTCGTTTTTGTGTGTACTCTTCAATTTCTTTCACTGGTGTTTTATAGCTTTCTTTATGAAAGTCTTTCACTTCTTTTGTATGTTAATTTTGTATCCTACAGCTTAACTGAATTTGTTTTGAGATTGATTTTGAAGTGATAGTGACATTTTTTAAATAAAGGACACCTTCTCCCTACTTTCAATTAATTAGATTATTTATAATGAAGACTTGTTGACCAAATGTAAAACAAAATATTAAAATAATGAAACTTTTTTTTTGCTAAGAGTGAAATATTAAAATAATGAAACATGATTTTTTTGCTAAGAGTTTCTTATAGGATACATATATAATGTTTCTTTTAGATTAAAATTATGCTTTATTAATTTAAATTCTCTATAATAATTGGATTTATAATAATTTGTTTACAACAATCTATTTTATGTTTTTTTTAAACAGAAATGCCACAGTGAAAAACAAAGTACTGAAAGGAACCAAGTGTTAGAATTGCAATTATTTTTATTATTTATTATTCTGTTTTTGAATGTTGTGTGAAATGGAGGCTCAAGAGATTGTAGAAGCACAATCCTTATTGAAACATTAGAAATATGCTTAAAAGAATTTGTTTGTGTGTGTGTGTGTGTATGCGTGTGTGTGTGTGTGCACATGAGTGTATCTGGGAGCGGGATAGATACAAATAAAATTGTCTTACTCTTAAGGCAACATACTGACACCTAACAAGAGGAAAGAGAAAAGTAATCTCAGGTATGTGAAGACTATCATATAGTACAGGACTGGACAACCATAGCTTGGATCTCTGATGTAGTTCCTGGAATTATTAGTCTGAGTTAGGGGGATGGAGTAACAGATACAAGGATGACTGTTTAGAGATTGTGGTAAATAACTGCTTGGCTCCTGGGTTTCAACAGTAATATATGATCAGAAGTTCTTGGGAAATAAATGATGACTTCCTTCTGTTACGCATGTCTACATTGACCAATGTACAATGTCTAACATCTCTGTACCAGAGAGTAAATCTTGCTCAAATATCTATTAAATTGAATTTTATTTTAGGAACCACCCTTTCCTTTAACATGGATCTTCTTAACTTTTTAAAAAATTGCAGTTATTTCAGTTTATAACACTATTGTTTACTTGCTAACTGGATTATTTTATACCAGAATATAACCATTCTATGGTACAAAACAATTTCTTACTTCACTTGTTAATTTTGACTGCCATAGACTAAAAAAGGAGTCTCAGGGATAGGCCACAGGGACTCAGAGACTGGCAGTGACAGGCAGAGCATTTTGAAGGCAAATATGTAGTGTATAATCTCAAGTGTAGAGTTAAGTTTCAAGTGGTACAAGAGCACAGTGAAGGAGCATTTGACTAATTAGTAAGAATCAGGGTCAGCTTTTGTGGGGAGGTGCAAGCATAAGCAGTCTTTTAGCTGTGCAAATGAAAAAAACATATATTTATTGTCATTTTAATTTATCTAAAGAAATAAAATATGACTGCTCATGAGTTTAAGAGAAAACATCAGAATATTCAGGAGACAGACCATTCAAAATAAAGTAAATTATCAGATTGAACATATACTTTATTCATTGTACCCCACATCTTTAAAATTAAAAATTAAAAACATTTTTAAAAAGAAGTGGATGCTCTTACTATTTATATGTATTTTGTCTGCCAGATAGCTTTTAACTCCCTCCCTGTCCCTAAGCCTACATCTTTCTGGATATCTAATTTATGGCAAGAATTGACAATTGGATGAGAAAATGGGTGGTTTACGTCTCGGATTATTTTGTAACGTTAAAAAAAAATCAAAAGTTGTAATTTTTTCTTTTTTAGATGGTTTTAAAATACCTCTCCATTATTAAAAAAGATAGAAAAGTGATGCTTCAGAACAGCTGTATCTTAAAATATTGTTTTGAGAAAGAAAAGAAAATCTAGCTAGTCTCAGCCACGATGATGATGATGATGATGATGATGATGATGGTGATGCTACCAATGCTGATGATAATTGTTGGGTTTGAAATAATCATCTGTATGAATTTTATCTTTACTGTGCACCCAAGGTGTTCTGGATCAAATACAAATTAATGATTAATATTTACATAATAATAACTATGTGGATCCTCTTTACCACATTGTTTATTCCGGGACCACACAACGCAAATAAGGTGGTAAACTCTTCTGTGTGAGTGACCTCACACTCCATAGGTATAGGGATGACAGAAAATGTGTTTTGTCTATCAGTATATGTTGCTGATTGCAAGTTTTGCTACTTGTTGGCTGAGATAAACAAGTATGAGGTTTAGTGTAAGGAAGGTAAATTTATCCCCAAAGTTGGCAGATGGGGAAATGATCAAGCTTGTGCCTCAGAAATCATTTCAAAATTTTAGGCTGAGATAGAGGATTCCAAAGGGAAAGAGAGGAAAGAGGAGTATCTGAGAGTAGCACAGGCAGCAGACCTTGCAACAATAGTTGACTTGAATTGTTGTACTCCCGGAGAGCTGCCAATGCCATCCTGACTGTGGCCAAGTTGTAGATTGATTGCCTTCAGGTGACCTCTAAACAATGGATAATTCTACTGTGTGGCTGCCATACTCTGTTATTCCAAAGTCAGCATCTAGAATTTCCCAAGCAAGTACACAACTAGGTTAGAAAGGATAAGAACATTCTTTAAAGTGTAGGCCAAGAGAGAAAAAGGCTTCAAACAATTTATCAAAAGCTGAAATTCTTGATTACATATACAGTAGAAAAAGGTGGCTGCTTCCTCCACCTCCAAAAGGAGGAAGAAAAATTTCTGTTCCTTGAAGATGGGAAGAAAAGGAAAACAGGTTTTTACCCTAACCTTTAGAATGCATATCTTCCCAAAAGATAGAAAAAAATATCATTGTCCTAGGCTCATGATTTGTAGCTTTTAGCGATGACTTCAAATTCCTGGGTCTCAGTTTCTCTTGAACTGAAACACAAACTTCCTTGTGTTAGGGAAATCTCTTTTGAGTGCTCTCACTATGTATACAGTTGTAAATTTACTTCCAAAGACCTGCTTAGGGCCCAGATTTCAAGTTTCAGTACAATTTATTTAACCAGTGTATTACTTAGAACATTGAAATATTTTCTTAACACTCCAAATTGCGATGATGATGATAAAAGCTAATATTTGTTGAGCACTTACCATGCGTCAAAAACTTTTCCCAGTGTTTTACTTAGAATTAACAGTATCTCTTTATTTCCACCATCTAGTGAAGTTACTGCATTTGAATTCCATTTTACAAGTGAGAAAGCTGAGACACAAAGAAGTTAATAAAGCACCTGAGGTCATACAGGTGGAAAGTGGCAAAAGTGGAATTTGAATACAAGTTACTTGATCCTAGAGTGTGCTAAATACATGCCTTATTAAGAAAAATAAGTACTGGAGTGGTTCAACAAATGACCTTTGCATTGTTAGGTCCTTTCCTCGTCGTTCCTTTTATCACTCTTATGTTAGGATGTCTGACCACTACCCCTTATTTGGGTTAGCTGCAGTTCCATTGTTTTCTGTGAAACTCTTTAGTACTGCAATGACCATTTTGTCATCAGACAATGTAAACATGTTTACTGGATTAATCTGCAACTAGAAAATAAGTAACTTTGAGTCAAAGATTTTATTCTGTTTATTGATGTGTCCTCAAAAGCCTATCACAGTAATGTTCAAAAGAGTAACTCTTAATAACAATTTTTATACAAATGACTCAGAACATATTTCAGCATACGTGTAACAGATCTCTAATAAGTAATAGGAGTCTATCCTTATTTTCTCTTAGGGACCACGGCACATGTGTGGAATAAGCCAAGAAAGAAGTAGGTGACTTGTGAAAAAGCATTCATTGTGGGCAAATCAAGAGTTCTTTCACTATTTAATGTGCTAAAATATAAATTATAATTACAGGGACCTATTTATGCTTACTGAAACACAAGTACACCCTTAGTAAGAAACAAAAAGATATAGGGGAAAGTGTTTAAGAGTGAAACTTTTTTTTAAAGACTGTATAAATGTAAACTTCAGTTAGTCGTTACCCTAATTGTCATGAATTCTGAAATAATAGAAATCCTGAATAAATGAGATTTTTCACTCAGATTCAAACATAAATTTCTCAACTGACCTAGATCCTCTTTATCAGAGTTTAAATCCTTTTTTATTTTTTAATTCACATACATCATTTTATTTTGAATATATAAGATATTGAAACTTTCTGAAACTTTACATTTTATTTTTGCTAAATATTTCTATAGAATAAAGACAACTATGGAGGTAATAAAATGTTTGCAACCATAGAGGTAGTTTATTTGGTAAAAGAGAAGTGAATCACAGCGGTAAATTTTATTAGTAATCCAACAAATAAGGATTATTTTAAAAAATGTTTTGCTCTATATATGTCCCCACAATACTTAAAAGTTTCCATATAGAGCTACCATAAATCATAGAAATTATCAAAATTTATTATTTTAAATATATAATCGATCCTTTAGCTGGAAAAGGGATGAATCTGTTTACTTGGGGAAGGTACAAGTATGCTCTGGGCACTAGAAATATTAGGAAATTAAAAGGTCGTATTGCAGTATTAGTTCACCTGAAAATGTAAGCAACTGACTCATAGTTCATGTGGCAATACCAAGGCTATTACAAATATGTCTATAACATTTTGGAAGGTATTAGGGCAAAAGTCAATCCTTTTTCTAAATAAGTTATCCAATTGCAGAAGTTTTGCTTTACAAATGTTATACTTTACTGTTCAAAATATCTTATTATTTTATTAGAAAGGGCAAAGGAAAAATATGCAGTATACAATTAATTTATAATGTGAATGATTTAATGAAGATTTTTCTAAAATTGGTGTATTACAGATTTCAAATCTTTGAAAAGCTACCCATATCTTTAGGCAAGATAAACTTTATATCATGGGAATCCTAATTATAAACCTGACATTTCAGCTGAGAAATCTTACTGGCTCACTATAAAATAAAGTAACAATAAGACATGAAGTACTTTAAAAATCACTTCAATAAAACATAGACTTTAAAAATGTTCTGATTCAAGGAAAAGGTGGGCTGCACATAATATTTTTCCCAACAATGCTTTTTAAGGAAGATCTTTGGCTCAGTCTAAGTAGATTTTTGGAACTCTATCAACCAGTGTATGTTAATTCTGTTTCTTGTTTGGGGGGCACCCCAAAACTGGCAAGTAATTTTTCTTCTTCTGTATTACACGTTATGTAAATGTCTTGGTGTGTTTAAAAGGTTTGAGTCAAGGAGTGCCACAGCACTCTCGACCAAGGTCTAGAGAGCTTCCCTGGGTTAATATAGATAAAAATACTCAACACTTTGTGTACAAATTAACTAGCTATGACCTCCTTACATAAATTGGCCCAAATTCTGCTTATTGTTCAAACTAATCTACACTGAATCTGTGATATTTATCAAGCGTAAGTATTTAGAAGTCACATGAAAAGAGTAATGAGATTAATTTTGTATGTTTTGGAAGAGAGTTAATAGTGGCTCCCAGGTGCCTTTTACTGAATGGTGTAATCCTGGAAGAAGCTTAGCAAGTAAAACTATGTGTTAAACTGAATGTTGGATTTGAAGTGAAGTCATGAACACTTAGGTCCTAAGGTATTGTACAGATTGTAGACATTCAGAATGTTTTTTAACTCTTAAGGTTTCAAAAATGTTTTCAAAGCTGATATATATATATATATATGTGTGTGTATATATATATATATATATCTATATATATCATGTATATGTATGTGTGTGTGTGTGTGTGTCTGTGTGTGTGTGTGTGTGTATTTTTTAATCCAGTCCTCTTTTGATGGGCAGCACATTTGGTTCCATGTTCTTGCTATGGATGGAATTAGAGTTTATAATGCTGAATGATCTCTCACAGAAACAAAGAGCTGAATATCACATGTTCTCACTCATAAGTGGACCTTGAACAACTACTATAATACTGTAAGAAAAGGATTGACAGTAACGGGAAACTGCGGGGGGTTGGGGCGGGAAGGTGGGAATGACAGTAGTCGATGTCTGCCTAGGGGGGGCACACCTCATCAACAAGGGTGCCTGCACAATGAATATTTGTATACCTAACCCTGAATTGTACCCCATGACTTTAAAATAAAAATTAAAAGGGGAAAAGAAAAAAGCTGATATGCTAATAAAGAAGGGATTTAAATCCTTTGTAGTCGGAAATAATTTTATTCCTCCTTGTTCTTCCTAGATATTCTAGCTTTC
>CAUYQG010077301.1:0-14705 GCA_963574415.1 Tarsius wallacei | reverse complement strand
TCAACACTGTGGGAGTGTCACAGTTACTTCAGTGACAATCAGAGAGACACTGGCACTTGAGACCAGGCTGATGTACCCCTCTCTGAGCATTTTTTATTCCCCAGGCCCTGGAAGAAGATATAAATGAAGGTATGCAGGTCCATAGAAGTACATAGACGGCTTGTGAATGTTCACTTGGGCAGGGAAACCAGCTCTGAAAGAGGCTGTGTTAACTTGTCAGAATTACAGGATTACAAATAGCAGTGAACTTGGTGGTGTACAGAAATAGCGTATCATCTGCAGAAGAATCAATGCCATTGCATTAGAGGGCTCCTTTAAAGAGCAAGCTTCAAATCCAGAGCAGAAAGGTAGGAGAGGTATTTGGCCTGGATTCAGGCTCTGTTCTCTGTCTCTGGTTCTTTTTTCTTTATTAGTTTTCAATTCAGGGAGTACATGTGCTGGTTTGTTACGTGTGTATATTGTGTGATGGTGAGATTTGGGCTTCTGTTGAAACTATCACTCAAATAGTGAACACATTTTTGGGGGGTCCCTTGTATACTACAGAGCAGGGGTGGGAGAGTTGCAGCCAGTCAGGATTTAGGAGACGGGCTTTGGGCTCAACACTGTGAGAGTGAGTGGGTAGTTTTTCAACACTTGTCTTCCTTCCTTACCTACTTTGGGAGTCTCCAGTATCTGTTGTTCTCATCTTTAGTCTTATTCCTTTTTCTGTGTTTGATGAAGACTAATCAGACCTCCTTCCCCTTTTCATATGTGTCCCCCTCCATACTCCCCCCACCCACCTCCAACATGCCTACAGATATCAAGGGTCAGGATCTCTGAAGGAAGTATTGCTATCATTGTGGATGGGACTACTTTTTCCAAGTGAGCATGATTTGTGTGTGCTGCTTTTTGGGGGGAGTTGCCCCATTAAAATAAGAGGACTTAGCTAGCCCATGCTCTGACTCCCGCTTCACAGAAACTATGAGATAATAAACTTGTGTTTCTTTATTCCACTAAATTTGTGGTAATTTGTTACATAACCACAGAAAATCAATACATATTGCAATATTTTATTATCGTATAGTAATCACTACCACTTATCTGTGTCTATTGTGTACCTTGCTTTGTACTAGGGTATTTATACCTGTTCTCTTCATTCTCACAACCACCTGATGTTGGAGGTATTTTAAAGCCTGTTTTAGAGAATATAAACCTGTGGTTCTGGTCACTTGTTCAAGAGTACAGAATAAGAGATGGGGTGAGGGATTTGAAACCTGGTCTGTCTTATTCTAGAGTTGATGCCAACTAAGCATGAGGGCAATTTTCTTTCATTGTGATTTCTGCCCTTCTTTCCCAGACTCTTTCTAATCTCTCACATTCCTGGTTTAGTAACATATCAGGATCCTGCTCTGCAATTGAATTTCCTTATTTTCATTCTCATTTCTGCTAAATGCTTAGTAAAACCCGCCATGTCTTGTCCAAGTCACTGGGTCCCGAAGACCTCCTTCAGAGACACATAGCACCTCTATGCCTTGGAGAGGATTCTCCTGATCTGTCACCTTTGCTGTCTCCTGGGCTGAGGTTCCCTGAGTGATGACGCTTTAGGATCCAGTGACTCCTTCACAAGGGCAGTTGTACCTGGTGCTCACAACACCGTACTGGACATTGCCATTGACATTGTAGTGTGTATTGGTTTTCTGCAACTTTGTAACAGATTACCACAAGTGTAGTGGTTTACAGTAACACAAGTGCATTATCTCAGTGTTTCCAAAGGACAAAAGCCTTGGTATGGGTGAACCGGGTCCTCTGCTCAGGGTTCCACTAGGCTGAAGTCAAGTTGTCAGACAGGACTGTGATCTTCTATAAGGTAAGGCTTAGATTTCTCTTCCAAGTTTTCCAGTGGTTGGCAGGAGTCAGGTGCTGTGGTTGTAGACCTAAAGTCCTCATCTTCTTGCTGGCTGGTGACTGAGGACACCTTCAGCACTTAGAGGCTGCCATCAAGTCCTTGCCATGGCCCCTTCCACAGACAGTTCACGCATGGTCATTTGCTGCTTCAAGGCCAGCAATAGCTTACCTAATTAGGCCAGGCACACTCAAGATAACCTCCAGTTTGATTAACTCAAAGTTGATTGCTTAGGGACCTTAATTATATGTGCAAAATACCCTCACCTTTGCCATATAATGTAACCTAATCATGGAAGTTATATCTCATCACATTTGCCCGTTCTGCCCATATTCAAAGTAAGAGGACTCTACAAGACATGAACAGTAGTGAATAGCAATCTGTAGGGCTTCCCAAATCCTACCAATCATGCAAAATTAAAGGGAGTACAACTATCTTTGAAGACTAGGAGTCCCCAAGACATTAGCATGGCTGGTGTAATTCAAAAAGAAGCTTGAGGAAATTTCCATATGGATGATGCCAGTTACATATCATGGTTCTCCAAGGTAGACTGTAACACACATTTTTATATACATATATATTTTACACCGTGTGCTATATTTATTTTTATTTTAAAGATGTGAGGTACAATTCAGGGTTAGGTATACAAATGGTCACCGTGTAGGTAAAGTTTGGGTCTCACTTTGGTCCCCACTTCACTTGGTTTGAGATCTGCACCCTTATTGATGAGGTGTGCCCCCTCCCTCCCCTGGCAGTTTCCCACTACTGCCAATCCCTTTCTTATAGTATTATTATAATTGTTCAGGGTCTGCTTATGAGTGATAGTTCTTTGAGGACATGTGATACTCAGTTCTTTGTTTCTGTGATAGATCACTCAGTATTATAGACACTAAGTACATCCAAGTTACTGCAAATTTCATAAAAAAATAATTTTTTTGGGAGAAAATTTTTTTATAATTGTTTGCAATTTTTCTTCTCCTCCTGGTTTCTAACAGAGAATGATTATTGCTTATAGAGGTGGCTGTCAGGCTCTCCTTTCTTGTGGAAAACCTAGGTAATGGGCATATGATTGATAATATGAAAGAATTCATAGACCAGGTGATGTAGTCATCAAAGACAGAAACTCTGGAGCCAGACAAACTAGGGTCAAATCCCACTTTTGCCACTTACTAGCTGGGTGACTTTGGACAAATAAATAACTTCTTTCTATCACTATGTTCTCATGAATGGGGCATAATAAATAATAGTATGTACTTTACATGATTGTGAAGATTAAGTGCATTTATATTTGTAAAGAAGCTGGAACAGTGCCCAACATATTGTAATTATATGTAAACATTTGCTATTGTTACCATTCACGGTGTAAAGAGCTGTAAGAGTGTGGGAAGGGTAGATAGATGTTTAAGTATACAAGAATTTGGGAAGTTTAGGGGTTTAAAGTGGAAGTTGAGAGTGGGCGAGTTTCAGGGAGTTTCTGCTGATGTGGGAGGTTTTAGGAGGAGCAGAGATGGAGAAAAAGAAATGTTTAAATGTTTGCTTTTCTTTAACATTTCATTTTGTCTTTTAGTATTTTATCCAGAGATTGTGCAGCGCTTTTTTTTTTTTCTTTTTTAGAAAGCAGGATTTATTGAGAGAACAGAAAAGCTCCCAAAGTGGGAGGGGACCCGAGGGGGTTGCCCATGCAGTACTTTTAATTATTGTTTCAAGTGAATTTCTTTAAATGACTATCAGGCTTAGTGCATTTATCTGGGCTATATGGACTCAGAGACCTAATTGGGTTACATATTGAGTCACAATCAATGTGCAGTAAATGCAACTATGACTTGTATGTGCTAGATACATGAATTATACTAATAGCAGCCTTCAAAACATTTATGGTTTGGATATATGTCAAACACAGTAGAGCGTGATCTACATAATAATAACAGCTACTATTTATAGAGTTCAAAGTATAAACTACAAATTTACAGTGGTAAATTAGAAATGGTTTCTACCTTCTTGGAATTTTTGGTTTGGATGTGTAACAAATACAATACAGAGATAAACAAAATAGAAATAGCTAATTTTTATTGCATATTTAATATAGGCTGGACTCTATCTTAAGTATTGTACAAAGATTATCTATTTAAACAATAGCCTTATTGTTTATGATTATCCCTACTTTACAGATGGTGAAAGAGGTTAGGAAAGTTACCCATAGTCACACAGCTAATAGATGGTGGAGCCGGGGTTCAAACTCAGGTGGTTTGACTATAGAGTCACTGATTTGCTGTGTCTAGTTGAAAATAGTACAGAGGAACAATAACCCAGGTTCGGAAGTCCTACAGAGAAGGGCATATATATATATATATATATATATATATATATATATATATATATTTTTTTTTTTTTTTTTTTTTTTGCTAAGACCTCCAATACTATGTTGAACAGGATGGGTGAGAGGGCGTACATAATTTTGTTTGGAAGAGATTTAGGGAAGATGGTAGAAAAATTAAATTTAAAAAATTTACTCATGGTACTAGAATGTACATGAGAAACCACTAAATAGTAAAGAGTGGCTTATAAGACTAGTAACAATACCTTCTCTCCACCTTAGAAGCAACCACTTCTAATTGTTTCAGTTTTAATTTGCTTTGTTGGATATTTCTGTAAGTAAGATTTAGAGAATATCTGTTGACTGCGTGCTTTAAGAGTGAGAACTTAATTCATTTAGGTACTCTCCTCAACTCTTCCCTAACCTAACCTCCTTCATATTTTTAATCATTTCATTGCTATTTTAAATTCATTATTCCAAAAATATTTCTGGAGCACCTTCGATGTATGAGGCACTGTTCTAATCTGGGATGCATCAGTTTAAAAAAAGATTTTTCTGTCATTATGGAGTCTATATTCCAGTGAAGGGGGATAATGAATAAACAAGTGAATATATAGTATGTCAGATGATGAGAAGCGCAGAGAATGGAAAGAAAGCAGACTAAGTCCAAGGGTGGTGGGTGAAAGTTTCTACTTTAGATGGGTTAGTCAAGGACTGTATCCAAAGTAATGTGACAGATCAGACCAGAAGGAAAGGGACAATGGAACCATGTGGATATCTGAGGGTTGAACATCCCAGATAACAGGAATAGCAAGTTCAAAGGCTCTGGGGCTGGGATGTCCTCTATGTGTTTGAGCAACAGTAAAAAGGCCCTGATGGCTAAACCAGGGTGAAGAAGATTGATTGGGAGATGAAGTCAGAGAGATACTGGGGTCCGACTATATAGAGCCTGGAGACAATGGGAACGAATTTTATTTTTGTTGTGAGACTATAGTTTTTGAAATAGGAAGGATTTGAAATGACATGGTCATACTTTTTAAAGGGATCACTTGAGCTGCTGTGTTGACAATACATTTTAGGATGGGACAAGAGCAGAAGCAGAGAGATCAGGTGAGAATAATATGACTTAGATCAGCACTGTATGGTGAGGTGAAAATGCTGGTTTCTTGATATATTTTTAAATGTTAGAGCCTGCAAGATTTGCTGATGTGGGATGAGAGAAAAATGGGATGAGAGAAAAATGTGGGATGAGAGAGAAAGAAAATCAAAGACCTGTCCAAAGTTTTTGGCCTTAGCAACTAGAAGAATAAAATTGAGTTTACTGATTCAAAGAAGATTGTGGAAAGACTGGGAGTGGTGGGGCAGAGAAATTAGGAGTTCTGTTTTGGGTATGTTGATCTTGAAATGCTTAGTAGAAATCCAAGTGTAAGTGCTGAATAGATAGTTGGATGTGAGAGTCTGGGAGTTCATCCAGCTGGATCTAAACATTTGGGAATTGTCACTGTATAGATGATATTTCAATCCTTGAGACTAGATAAGATCACTTAGGGGCTGCACATAATGGAGAGAAATCTCCTAATAGTTTTAGGGTGTTCCTAGTCCTGGTTGCCTTTGGAACTTTAAATATCCCCTTTAAATCTCTACTTATAGTTCTGTCACCTTTTGATAGTCTTTTTACTCCCTAGGTGAGAATGTCAACAGCTCCACTTTCTCTCTACCTGTACCTCCTAACTTTGGTCAACCATATCTTTGTTTTGCATTATCAAGGTTGATAATATTTACATTCTTTTCTGTGAGCATCTTTTATTTTTTTAATCCAGATATGGTTTTATTCATATAAATATAAGCCAAGAGATCTGTAATCAAGCACACATACAAACATCAAGTTTCAAAGCTTCCAGAGCAGTAATGTAAACAAGAACTGTCACCAAAGCCTTTTTCCTAGTGTGATATGCTTGAGTTTTCAAGCAGATCTAAAATTTGGTATCTTTACTTTAGGTCTAAGCAGAAGAACTGAGATAGGACTGGCAGTTCTGCAGATATCCTTGTAATCATCTTTTAGCCCTCTCTGCTAGACCCATATGTTGGTTCTCAATAAAAAAGTAAATGATATTTATAAATTTTGGACACTGCTAAGCCAGGCAGTGTCAGTTGTACATTTCCTTCTTTACTGGTTAAAAGCCATTTGTTAAATAGTTATTAACTCCCTGTTCTACCTCAGGAACTGTTTTAGGTGTTAGCAGGATGCAAAACAAATTGACTACCTGCCCTCATCCTATTTTTCTTCTTGTATGGACCTCACATCAGTTGAGGGAGAAAGTTTCTAGAGTTCATATCAAAGGAATTCTTTTTTTTTTTTTGAGTTGGAGTCTCACTCTGTCACCCAGACTGGAGTGCAGTGGCTGCTCCCGGCAACCGCAGCCTCGGCCTGCTGGGCTCCGGCGATCCTTCTGCCTCAGCCTTCTGAGCAGCTGGAACTACAGGCGCGCGCTACCACGCCCAGCTAATTTTTGATTAATTGTAGAGATGAGGTCTCACCAAGTTGCCCAGGCGGGTCACGAACCCACGGGCTTAGGCAATCCACTCACCTCAGCCTCCCAAGGCGCGGGATTACAGGCTGAGCCACTGAGCCTGGCTTAGGAATTCTTTTTTAAAACCTCTTTTTATCTCTTTTATTAGCTTACTTGTCTAATATTAGTATCACTACCCCATATTTATTTTGGTTAGTGTTTGCATGGTATATGTATTTTAAAAATGGTTTATCCTTAAGGATAAGCTCAGTGGCTCAGCCTGTAAAAGAACAAAATCATGAACTTCGTAGCAACTTGTAAACCATTAAAAAAAATATATACCATGCAAACACTAACCAAAATAAATATGGGGTAGTGATACCAATATTAGACAAGTATGCTAATAAAAGAGATACAAAGAAGTTTTAAAAAAAATTCCTAAGCCGGGCTCGGTGGCTCAACCTGTAAAAGAACAAAATCATGAACTTCGCAGCAACTTGGATGGAACTAGAATCTATAATACTGAGTGATCTCTCACAGAAACAAAGATCTGAGTATCACATGTTCTCACTCTTATAGTGAACTTTGAACATTCAATATAATATTATAAGAAAATGAGTGACAGAGATGGGAAACTATGGGGGGGAGGGGAAGGGAGATGGGATTAATGGTAGTCAATATCTGTCTGGGGACGGGAAGATACCTCTTGTCAACAGGGGTGCCTGAACGAAGCATATTTGTATACCTAATCCTTGACTGTACCCCACAATATCATAATAAAAAATACTGATTATAAAAAAAATGGTTTATCTTCTCTTATAACTTATCAATGCTACATTTTATTTTTTTTTAGTTTTACCATCTTAGTTTTTTGCTTTTAAAAAAAAACTTCTCTTGGAGTTTCTATTTGCTTTCTTTTTCTTGTTATAAGAAGGAACATACAATTTTGTTTCACAGATAGTGTCCAGCTTCTTACTCATTGTGCAGAATCTGTTTTATTTTTCTGAAGACATCTTTCTTGGAACCATTGAGTTCCTGTTATAATTTGAACTAATTTCATTCTAAGTCAGCCATGCAGCTGTCTACCTGTCCTCTACATAATGCCTAGTTTGTCTTACTTTTTCTTTATCCCATATTTTCCTCTTTATTCATTTTCCTCATCTTCATCCTGTTGGAATATGTCTTGGCTAAATTTTTCAGGAAAAGCATATGAAAAGCTTTCAAACCAGTACAGATGGGCGTCTTTATCCTCTTACTTGATTGATAGTTTGAATTGATATATTCCAGATACTCATATTCAAAATCTGAATAGGATTTTAAGGAGTAACAAAGTGTTTAAGCAGCAAATAAGAAAATAATTAGGCAGAGAGAATCTATGCAAATGTATTGAAACATGAAATAACAAGAACTTGTATTGGGAATCACAAGCAATTCAATATCATAGAGACATACAGGGCCAGAACTGGAGGGAAGATGGAAAGTAGTAGGAAATACATCTAAAGAAAAAAGTAGAAGTCATAGTCTATGCCATAATCTTTCCTGCTATGCTAAGGGGATTGGATATAATACTGAAGTAAAAAGAAAGCCCAGGTTATTCTTATAGCATGGTCAGAGATATGATACAGGATGATTGATTGTTTACAGCACTAGTGTGGAGAATGGCCATGAGACTGAAAGAAAAGGGACCAGAACAAGATAGTAGTTTATGATGGTAGGAATAGAGAATGGTGGAGTAGCAACCACAGACAGATACAAAGAGATATTAAGAGCTATGCTGAGGAGTTTGAACTTATTTAGGAGCAATGGTAAAACACTCCAGATTTTGAATACAGGGACAGATTATGCTTTAGAAAAGTTACCTTGGATACAGTGCAGGAGAATGAGTGGATGTTGGAGTAGAAAGACTGGAGGTAGAAAAGCCAGTCACAATGCTGTTTATTTGTTGCCATTGTAGATCCTGGAATGAGAGTTGATGGTGCTATGAGCCAAGGTATCGGCATGGCCGCTGGAGAGAAGTGAATGGATTTGAGTGATATAAGGAAGTTGAACTGACAGCCAAATAATGGTTGATAAGATGTAGGGATAAAGAGAAGACAAACAATGACTTATGAGTTCTTGGTTTAGGCCAGTGGATGGATAAATGATGATACTGGTCACTTAGAAGACATTTTTGGGAAAGATGGAATAATCTAGGATGAAGCAGATCAGTCATTTGTACATCTCTTTCCTTTTCCCCTTAAATATAATAATATATATCTGTATAATAATATATATCTTAAGTATAATAATATCTATCTTAAAGATAATATATATCTGCCTGGCAAACCAAAGGACTTGCTGTTTTTCCTTCTTCAATCAACAGAGTGTCCACCCCATCACTTCATCCTCTCCTGGAAACATCCTCTCTTTGGCTCCCTGGCTCCACAGCATCAGTCTCCTTTCAGGGCCTCCAATCATCTCCATTTCCTCTAAACCCAGGGCCTTTGCACTTGCTGTTCCCTGGACCTAGAAGTATTTTCCCTCCTCTTTGGTCACATGATACCAACTCATTTTTTTAGAGCCCCATGCCGAATCACTTTCTCAGGGAGGTCTGCCTGCTCCTGTCCCAGATCCAGGGACTCTTGCTTCTCCATATTCCTTTTCCTCATACTGATCAGCTCCTTTACCAATAAGGAATGTTTTGATCTCTGTGATTCATTTGTTTTCTTGAATAGCTGTATCCTCCACCAGAGTATATCCTCCATGAGGGTAAGAACTGTGTCTGTTGTACTCATCACTGTTTCCACTGAGCCTGGAACAAATGTTTATTGAAGGAATGACCGAGAAGAATGTCTTGCAGCTTAGTTGTGGTTGTGGCCACAGAGGCTTTTTGCCCCCAGAGTGATATGACTCTTCTCACACAACTCTCAGCAGCTGTTTGAGAAGTTGTGTAGCAAATTCCCAGACAACTGTTTATCACAGGCCCCACTGGGGTCCCTGTACACAAGTCAGACAAAGCTGTAACTTGCAGGTCCCTAGGACACACTGCTTTAAGCTCTGAATTGGGGAAGCCACACTTGTTGTCAGTTCACTTGGGAACAGCAACTAGCAGAGAGGTGCAATTTTTCCTGGGAGAAAAGGGGGCTACATGCCACTGAGGTGCCCCTTCTGGAACATTTGCCATCTTGTAGACCATGAACTCCTTCAGTGTAGACTTTGTCCTATCCATGAGTTTCCCCTGGAGCCAGTTGAGTGATGGGCAGAAAAGATGAGCTTGATACATATATGTTAAATAAGCAACTATTTAATTAATATGGTGCCACTGATCTATCATCTATCTGTCTGTCTATCTATCTATCTATCTATCTATCTATCTATCTATCTATCTCTAACCTACCTCTGGTACAAATTGGTCCAGAGCATTCAGAAACAAACAATAGGACATTTCCTTTTATAACATGCCCTAGCCCCTCTCTACCATTGCTGGATGGACATCTAATCTCAGTTATCTAAGGGAATCTCTCTCTCCCTTGAGGTTGATCCAGAATCCCAGAGTTAATGGGATCCAGGAAGATCAAGGATGAATCTTGGTCTCTACTCAATTGTATTTTGGTTCCTGGTGCTTCCTGCTTATAACACTAAAGACCACTTAAGGGCAGGTGGCTCTACAAGGGCACCTCTGCCACCCCGACAACTTGGTGGTAGACTTATCTTTTTCTCTGCCTTCAGTGCTGCATGCTTAGCACTCAGCCTTGCACAGGTATCTGTGCAGCAGTTCCCCCACCCCTCTGCTTCAGGGAAGCAGCTTCCTGCTCTTCTTAATTCAAGCCCTAAATTTCCATTTCCTCCTAGTCATCAGGGCATGGGGTAGGTCTATATCCCTCTCTTCTTCTTCAGGCACAAAAGTCGCCATCCTTTCCTTTTCTAGGTCCAGAGTTCTAATGGTTAAAGGCTTGAAAAGTTCCCTGGATTGAATGAGCCAAATTTAAGAATATAAAAACCAGGCTGCCCTTAAACGTAAAGAAAGAAAATCCTCCTCCTCCTTCTCCTTTTCTTTGCTTCCTCTTTAGATTAGTACACAAGAAAGGCATCAAGTATGTTCTCAATTATTCATTCTGTTAGACATATAAATACATATATATTTAAACACAAATGGGATCAAATGATTTACTGCATTTCATCAAATCTAAGATGTGTCAATTATAAGGTGTGCCATCATTTTATGTTCTTCTAAGAAGAAAAATAATGCTACCTATTATAAGTATTAAACACCGCTAATTGTACGATGCATCACAATTTCAAAAATGTTGCTATGTAAAAAACTTTTGTTAGACTTAAAATGTAACACTGCATTTATTTGACCCTGGGCTTTTTTACAAAATAATTTGCCTTGAAGATCTTTCTGTGTTGATTTGTAAGGATATACTTATTATAAAAGTCATTTTATAGTATTCCAAATAAGGATATAAAATAATTTATTCAATCATTCAACTACTGATTGACCTTATTTTTGCATTAAAAAAATGCTTTAATGAAGACATATATTTTTGTTTGTTTTATTTACAATCCTGCAATTATGTATGAGAATAGTCACTGCCTGTGCCCTTGCCAAAATATTGATAGTATCAATATTTTCTATTTTTCAAATCTAATTGGCAAAATGGTATTATGTTATAATTTGCATTTCTCAGACTGCCAGTAAGGTTAAGCATATTTTCAAATGTTGATTGACTATTTTAATATTTATTTGTTTTGACTATTCTCTTTGCCTATTTTAACATTGAGTGGTGCAATTTTTTATTGCCTTACAAATACTTTACATATATAGTACCACAGAACTGGTATCAATTTTACTGAAGCTATTCCATAAGATTGAAGAAGAGGGAATTATTCTGTACTCAAACTATGAAGCCAGTATCAGCCTGATACCAGAGCCAGAAAAGACACAACAAACAAAGAAAACTATAGACCAATATCCCTGATGAACATAGATAAACAAATCCTCAGCAAAATATTAGCAAATCAAATTCAACCACATAAAAAAAAAAAATCCATCATGATCAAGTGGGTTTTATCCCAGGAATGCAAGGGTGGTTCAATATATGCAAGGCAATAAATGTGACCCACCACATTAACAGAATTAAAAACAAAAATCATAGGATCATTTCAAGAGATGCAGAAAAATCATTTGATAAAATCTAGCATCCCTTCATGATAAAAACCTTCAGCAAAACAGACATAGAGGGAACATTCCTTAAAATAATAAAAGCTATATATGACAAATCCACAACCAATGTCATCCTAAATAGAGGAAAGTTGAACACATTCTTCCTTAGAACTGGATCAAGGCAAGGATGCCCACTTTCACCATTTCTATTCAACATAGTACTGGAAGTCCTAGTCAGAACAATCAGGCAAGAAAAAGAAATCAAGAGCATCCCATTTGGAAAAGAAGTTAAACTATCTCTATATACTGACAATATGATCTTATACTTAGAGAATCTGAAAGATCCTTCAAAAGACTCCTGGACTTGATAAATGAGTTTGGTAAAGTTTCAGGACATAAAATCCATGCACACATATCATAGCAAGGCTATACACCAATAGTGATCAAGCTGACAATCAAATCAAGAACTCAATTCCATTTACAATAGCAACCAAAAAGCTAAAATACCAAGGAGTGTATTTAACCAAGGAGGTGAAAGATCTCTACAAGAAGAACTACAAAACACTGTTGAAAAAAAGTGTAGAGGACACCAATCGAAAAGCTTTCCATCCTCATGGATTAGAAGAATTAACATTGTTAATATTACCCAAAGTAATCTACAAGTTCAATACAATCCTTATCAAACTACAAACATCATTATTCACAGAATTAGAAAAAACAATTCTAAAATTCATATGGAACTAAAAAAGAACCAGAATAGTCAAAGCAATCCTAAGCAAAAAGAATGAAGCTGGTGGCATCACATTAACTGACTTCAAATTATATACTACAGGGCCGTAGTTACCAAAATAGCATGGTATTGTTACAAGAGCAGACACATAGACCAATGGAAAAGAAAAGAGAATAAAGAAGTATACCCAAATACCTACAACCAAGTGATCTTTGACAAAGCTGACAAAAGCATACATTGGAGAAAGGACAACCTATCCAACAAGTGATATTGGGAAAATTGGATAGCTACATGCAGAAAAAGGAAACTTGATCCTTATCTCTCCCCATATGCAAAAATTAACTCAAGATGGATTAAAGACTTAAATGTCAGACCTGAAACCATAAATATCCTAGAAGAAAACCTATGAAAAACTCTTCTGGACATTGGCCTCAGCAAAGAATTTATGACTAAAGTCCCCAAAGCAACAAAAACCAAAAATAAGCAAGCAAGTGGGACTTAATTAAACTAAAAAGTGTTGGCACAACAAAATAAATAATCAACAGAGCAAATAGCCTACAGAATGGGAGAAGATATTCACAGACTATACATCTGACAAAGGAATAATATCCAGAACCTACAAAGAACTCAAACAAATCAGCAAGGAAAAAAACATATGACCCTATTAGAAAGTGGGCAAATGACATGAATAGGCATCTCTCAAAAGAAGATATACAAATGGTCAACAAACATATGAAAAAATGTTCAGCACCCCTTACCAGTGAAATGTAAATTAAAACCACAGTTAGATACCACCTTACATCAGCCAACATGGCCATTATTAAAGAATCCAAAA
Source organism: Tarsius wallacei (assembly GCA_963574415.1). Lineage (NCBI taxonomy): Eukaryota > Metazoa > Chordata > Mammalia > Primates > Tarsiidae > Tarsius > Tarsius wallacei. The sequence goes on along the minus strand of CAUYQG010077301.1, from coordinate 1,288 downwards.
ACAATAGCTGCTGGAATGGATGCAGTGAAAAGGGAACGCTTATACACTGTTGGTGGGAGTGTAAATTAGTACAACCTCTATAAAAAGTGGTATGGAGATTTCTCAAAGAACTAAAAGTAGATCTACCATTTGATCCAGCAATCCCACTACTAGTATCTACCCAAAGGAACAGAAGTTGTTATATAAAAGACAACTGCACTTGCATGCTCATTTCAGCACAATTTACAATTGCAAAGATGTGGGATTAACCTAAATGCCTATCAACCAATCAGTAGATAATGAAAATGTGGTACATATACACCATGGAAAATTAGCCAGTGAACTAATACAAGAACAGAAAACCAAACACTGCATGTTCTCACTTATAAATGGTAACTAAAGTGAGGATTCGCAAAGGCATAGAAAATGGTATAATGGACATTGGAGACTCAGAAGGGAAACAGTGGAAGGCATGGAGGGACACAAGAAAATCACCTATAAGGTACAATGTGCACAGTTGTGGGTGGTAGGTACACTTAAAATCCAGACTTCTTGGCTGCTATACAATGCAACCATGTAACCAAAAACTATTTGTACCTCCCTAAAGTTGTTGAAAGAAAACAAAACTAAAAACAAATACTTTTTATATGCTAAGGCTAATAGCTCTATATATTTAATATATATTTATCTGTTTATTTTCCCTAACGTTTCCTATGCTTTTGTTGTTACTGTTGCTGAGATATAACTTTTTATGTAGCCATATCTTTTATTTTACCTCTATATATACTTTCTGAGTTTTGTATTGCTTAAAATGTCTTCTAAACTGCAAGACAGTACTATTAGTTTCCCAGAATGTTCATGTGTATTTTATGTATGTGTGTGTGTACATGTACTTGTGTGTGTGAAAATGTATTTTCAACCCTTTGTCTTTCAAGAATCTATTTTTGCATACACCATGAGATGGGAACTTAACTTTTTTTCAAATCACTAGCAAATTATCCCAGCGTTATTTGTTGAAAGGCTTATCTTTTCCTTCTTAATTCAAAGTAATCTTTATATAGATGGAATGCATTTATTTACCTTTATTTGTTTCTAGATTTTCTAATTTGCCTCCTTAAACTATTTTCTTCTGTTCTTGTATTCCTAACACATATTAATAACACAATATTTTAAATACATCAACAGATGTCAAAACAAAAACCACATGATTATATCATTAGATGCAGAAAAAGCTTTTGATAAAATCCAGCACCCCTTCTTGATAAAAACCCTTGAACATCTAGGCATACGGGGAACATACCTCAAAATA
>CAUYQG010077298.1:0-20840 GCA_963574415.1 Tarsius wallacei | reverse complement strand
TGGTAGGGAAACCGAGGCCTGAGAACGGATGGGGAAGGATGACTCCACCAGAGAAGAAAGCGGAATTGGAGCCAAGTAGACGTAGGACATCCACGATATGGAAGAACGACCCCAACCATGGAGCCGGGCAGATGAGGGTTTAGAAGGTCTTTGAGCCTCAGTTTCACCATCCAGATCAGGGGTTAGCAAACTTTTTAATTTTAATTTTTTTTTTTTTTTTGTAGAGATGAGGTCTTGCTATATTGTCCAGGGTAGTCGCAAACTCCTGGCTTCAAGCAATCTTCCCACCTCAGCCTCCCAAAGTACTGGGATTGTAAGTGTGCACCACCATGCCCAGCCATAACTTATTAGGACTCAATTACATGTGAAACTGCCCTCACCCCAAGAAAATCCGGATCCAGACAAACTGAAGCCGGGTCTCAGAGAGATACAGAGAGAGCTCCCTAAAGAGGTGATTTCTTAGCTCAGATGGTCAGCTCAGGTCAGAACCGTCCAGAGAAAACACGTGGAAAAAGGCACAGGGAGCAAGCAGCTTGTGCAAAAGGCCTGAGGCAGGGTGTCAGCACAACTGACACCAAAAGAGAAGGTCAAAGGGACCTGGAACAAAGAGTACAATGAGCCTGTGTTCCAAATGGCATCAGTGCCTAGCAGGCATGGGGGAGCTTCATGGAGGAAGTGACCTGGGTATTGAAGAATACATAGGAGTTTGTCCAGAGGAGAAAAAGCATTTTAGGAAAAAAGCAGAGAATTCAAAGGCATGGACATCCAGGAGAGTATGGCGTGGTATAAGAATTTAAGTACAGGAAGCATTTAAGTGGTGAAAGCTATGGCTGAGGAGAGACTCATGGACAGGACGGCGCTTCTTCTACAGAACTCGAGGGTATGAACCAATGAAATGACCCTGAGGGTAAGACAAGCCTTGCAGTTCTGTGATTATTTACAGGCCCTGCTGTCTCTTCAGGGCAAGGATCGGGTGCCCCTCTTGTTTCTGGTCCTATGCCTGCCCCTGATGGGGGCACCCCAGACTACAGATACACACAACCACACGGAGCTAATATTAAAAGAAAAAAAAACTGTAGAGACCGGGTCTTCCTATGTGGCTCGTGCTGGTCTTGCACTTCTGACCTCAAGTGATGTTCCACCCTCAGCCTCTCAAAGCGCTGGGATGACCAATGGGAGCCACTAGGCCCATGGAATTTCATTCTATATCTTGAGATGTAAAATCAGTCTGCTATACAGATAGTAGAGACGAGGTCGCACTATGTTGCCCAGGCTGATCTCTGTATCCTAGGCTCAAGCGATCCTCTCGCCTTGGCCTCCCAAGTGGCTGGGATTACAGGCGTGAGACACGGCATACAGGTTACCTTTATTTTTTATTTTTTTAATTTTCAGTTTTGATAGTATCTCACAAAAAAGGGCAGTCTTAGAATGAGGTTTTGTAGCTCTGGGTTCCAAGCATTTCCCATCGGGGCAAGCTAATATAATGCCCCAGACTTTGCCACCAGAGCACTTTCTGTTAAGTGTCCCAAGTGGCCAACAATCATCTTCTTTGCTCTAAACCTTGCCTTCCAATCAACAAAGCCAGCATGTCCATATTAAGTAACCATGCTGTCCCTGACATCTTTTGGGTCTGGGCACCATGGCAGGCAATCATAGTCCCACCCTCACAGAGTTAGAAGTGAAGCAAACAGATAAGAAAGAATAGCCAACCATGTTTATGTTGAATGAGGCTTCACTGAGTTTTTCATCCTTTGTTGAGTCGGCAAGTACTTATTGAGCACCTCCTGCATTCAGGGAGTTTGGAAATTCTGCTGCGTGTATAGACAGACCTGTGCAGGAAAATACCATTGCAAAGAGACTGGCCCGAGATGCTGGAGTTGAACTCAAGCCCATCTGAGTGACCAGACCCAGGTGAGGACTAGTCCCAGTTTGGTCCTTCTTCAGATGAGTTCCTACATCTCTGCAGGTGTCAGTTTCCTTGCTTGGAATGCAGGGAGTCATGCCTCACCTGAAGCAGATCTTGTGAAGGTTACAGGAGGTAAGACCCAGGATGACAGTAAGTTCCCAAAAGATGAGATTAAGAGAAAACACCTTGACATGATGACACCGTGGCTTTGTTACTCTGAATAGACTAGGAGTTGGGGTGAGCAACCCTTCCTGGTTTGCCTGGAACTTTCCTAGCTTGAACACTGAAAGCCCCACATCTTGGGACTCTGTCCTGGGCAAACCAGAATGGTTGGTCACCTTGCCGAAGTCCACTGAGGTCACCTCGTAGGTCTCAGAGGATCTGTCTCCTCTCAGCCTCTGGCTCAGAGGCTTTCAGACTGGCTGTGCTGGAGAATCTCACAAAGTGGAAGGGCTTGAGAAAATGCAGGTTTCTCTGTAGGATGTCCTCTGCAGAGGTGGGGTGGGCGATCCAGGACCACGTCCTGAGAGTAGCTGCTCCCACATCGCTTCTTTTTGAAGCATCTGTTCTTGAAGAAATGCCAGGTTGCCTTTCTGAGGGCCTTGCTCGCAACCGCTGCATTCACACCTCATCCTTGCCACGGTAATCTTGCTTGTTGTCTCGTTCCACAAAGGAGAATGGTAGAACGAGGCCGTGGCTTGTGTCAAGGAAACAGGAGGAGAAGACGAGAAGAATGAGGAGACAGAATCTTGTCTGTTCTCTGCCCTCACCCTTGAACTCAATTTTTGTTTGATTTTGTTTTGAAACATTTTCTGAATAGCTAATAAGTCCTTGGGCTGACTTCGCACCACAATGGAGAGAGGGATGGGGACAAAGGCGGTCAGAGTTATCTTTGTGGGGACTTTATGGGCACACACTGAGACCCTGGGGTCCCTTTCTCCGGGCTACCCTCTCCCCTCCCTTGGCTTTAGCTTTCTGTGAACTCCGTCGCTGCAACCTCTGCCACCCCTTCAAGCTCAGCAGTGTAGCAGTCCCCACAATTCCCAGTACCTGGGTGTGTCACCATTGCTTACTTGACAAATATCCCTTCTTGACTGCCCACCTGCCTTCTGGTTCCAGTGGGGCCTCCCTGGTCCTGGGAGACTGTGCAGAAGTCGAGAAAGAAATAGCCTGCATGCTCAGCTCTGTCACACTGGAAAGATCGACTGTGCTGCAGTATTCAAACTCTGTGGAGGAAGAGTTTGCAATCCCGTGGACCAAACGCATGCAACATAAGGTCCACATGCAGGACACATGATGCAAAATTCACACTGCGTGATTCATGGGTATCAAGCAGCTTTTACGAAGAGCAAGTCACAACGGACAGAAGACTGGAATAGAGACACCAGTGCATTGTGGGTCTTGGCAGGGGCGTGTCTTTCTTCTTTCTACTTTCCAATTTATTTCAAGCCTCCAGCTTTGCATAAAAATATCCTTATAAGGAGGGTTTTCTTAAGGTCAATGAAATGAAAAATAACAGAATTTAGGGATGTTTGCAAAGGTGGCCTCTTCTAACCTTGCAGTTTTACAAATAAAAATAGGGAGGTCCACGGAGGGGAAGGAATTTGCTGGGTCTAATCTACATAGCTACCATGTAGATGCCACAAACCAGGTGGGAGCGGACATTGTCCTAGAACAAGATCTCTGGACTCAGTGAAGCCTTGGTCTACCCAAGCATGGTGCAGTTGAGTTTTTAATCCCATATTACTGGGTGGCAAAATATTACTCCTAATATCATTTTTTTAAAGCCTCCCCCTCTTGGAATGCTTATACTCAGTGAATTGTTCATTTTCTTCTCCCTCGCACCTTTCTATTCACCCACTAAGTTCACATTCAGTTTTCGCTGCTGCCTACTTACAAGTTCATTTTTTTGCACTCCATGGCCCTCCCACCACTCCAGAGCACTTCCTGTCTGACTGACTTTGCTCAGAGTTTAACTTGGACGACTTGGGTGGGTCTCTGCAGGCTCCTGCTGACAGAGCAGGGGGTGAGACTTTGAAACATGTAGCTGAGCTGAGGCTGAACTTGGAGGAACTTCCCAGGGTCAAGGAGACATTGGAAAACCGAAAGGAAAGCAAGGCTGATGGCTGACACATCCTCAGTCGTGTGGCTGAGGGGGCCCAGGGAGAAGAAAGAGGCCAGGAATAGAAAGAAAGAATTAGAGATGAGTCAGAGAATGAAAAGGGATTGCAGAGGGCGGACGCCACCCACACGGTGACAAATCCCCAGACTTTCCAGGTGGAAAATGTCAACGTAGTTTGGGGGTCCATACTCACCATTCCCCCAAAATAAAAGCTGCTCAGGGGATTTGCAACATTCATGCATATGCTTTGCATTGAGGATCATTATTCTGGCTCCATTGTTTCCAAATGCAGGACCAGGTGCTGGTTCATATTTAATGTCACTAATCTTGGTGTCCTAGTCTGCGAAATGGGATCATGCAAAAGACCGGAGCATCTGTCTACAGCAGCGCTGGGGGAGCTGGAGCCTGAGTTCTGGATGCAGAAGGCCGGGGTTCAAATTTGGTTTCCTCACTTATTATGTGAATCCAGTTAAGTGACCTTAATGCCTCTGCCTCAGTTTCCTCCTCTGAAGAATGGGAGTTACAGTGGTACCAATCTTATAGAGTTGTAGGGAGCCTAACTGAGTGGTAAAAGCCCAGGAGTGGTGCTTGACAATTGGCAAAACTACATAAGTGCTTATTGTCATGATTGCTACTATTGTTTTCAATGCTCCTTGGGGTGAAAATGTACCAAATTTTTTTTTTAATTTGGAGTCTCACTCTGTTGCCCAGACTGGAATGCAGAGGCACGCTCCTGGCCACCACAGCCTCGACCTGCTGGGCTCCAGTGATCCTTCCGCCTCAGCCTTCCAAGTAGCTGGAACTGCAGGCGCGCGCTACCACGTCCGGCTAATTTTTTGATTTATTGTAGAGATGAGGTCTCGCCTAGTTGCCCAGGCGGGCCTTGAACCCGTGGGCTCAGGCAATTCACTCACCTTGGCCTCCCACAGCGCGGGATTACAGGCTGAGCCACCAAGCCCAGCCCGGAATTTCTTATATTTGGGAAGTGGGTAGCAAAAATCGAGGCAAATAAGTCCCTACATGGCCATGTAATTTGTATTCTAAGTTAACGATTTCTTTGAAATAAGACTATGTTTCTAGAGTTGCGTGATCACGAAAGAAAGGAATGAACCAGTTTACCTGGGGTGTATGCCATTGAATCTCGCCACTTTTCATCCAGCTACAGAGATCAAGGTCATGGTGAAGGAGCAACATTGTGTCTACCCAGAACAGCTATCAGCATTCTGCTCTGAAAAGCTGAGTTTCTTGTATTCAATATACAAGGGAGGGATTAAAAAAACCCAGAATTATCTGCTGGAGGGTAGGCCCCTTGGGGTACGGGTTCCCCACTAGAGAAGTGTCCTAGGAACCTACAAGCATCAGTGTACAAGCTTGCATTGTTGCATTCACCTACAGCTAATTTTTTTTGGAGATTCTTTGAAAATGTTTGCCCATTTCAAACGAGTGCACCTACCCACACGGCACAGAATGTTCAGTAGCTTTTGACCAAAAATGGCAGGACTCCCGTGACCCATTCTCCCTATTCAGCCAATCTCATCCCAAGCATCTTTTTTTGTTTGTTTGTTTGTTTGTTTCTCCAGATGAAAAAAGCCCTCAAAGGAAAATGTTTTGCCAATGTGGAAATCGTGAAACAAAAAAACAGCAGAAGCACTAAAAGGCATCAACATGGATGAGTTCAAAAACCATTCTGAGCTGTGGAAAAAGTGTCTCCATTGGTGTGTCACATCAAATGTAGAGTATCTGAAGGTGACTGAAGTTGAAACATGTCAGAAGAAATACAAATATTTTAATGAATATATTCTGGGTTTTTGGGTTCCCTTGTGTATACTACCACTTTGACACTATTACTACTAATAAGAAGAATGAAAAACAAACACAGCTGACTAAATATTTGGAAATCCATGCCTGAAAGTCAGTATGTGTATAACTGAGTGAAGAAATTGGTTGCCAACAGTCAGCAGAACTCCTGAGCCAGAAGGTGAGTGGAGCCACAAGTGATTTTAAGTGGATAAAGTCAGCAGCCTAAGAGACTGAGAGAAAGGTGGTGCTGAGCCATAAGACGGGCAGCCCAAGTCCCAGATCAAATGATTCTGGAACCCAAGCAGTGCTTCCCACTTTGTGGGTACAGTGGGATCTTCTTGAGCTGAGAACCTTAAAGAAGCCAGAGGCTAATCACACATAGAAACAAGGCCCATCCAAAACTGTGGCAAAGGCATATGAGAGCTCAAAATGTCAGGGAAAAACAAAAGCAGAAGAAAAGCAAAATACTCACACCTGGAATCCACCGAGACTACAAGATGGCGGAGCTGGCCCAGCTCAGAAGTGACCTTCTGGCTCTCCTGTGAGCTTTGGATACGCAAGCGATTCCACATGCATACTTTCAGCAGCAGATATTCCTGGATGTACAGGATTGTAAATTTCATGGAGTCACTGCTGTGCTAATTGTAGTATTTGTGCATAACTTCCCATGTACATCTTCAGGCTTCCCAAATTGCCCATTGGTAATCCTTAATGCAAATGCCATTTTTAAAATCAATTCTTTTCTCTGTTAATTTAAAGACTTCAACATACGTCAAGACAATACAGGCAATTTCAACCAAACAGCAGTTGGCAAGAGCCAAGATTTATGCTCTGTTTATATCATATTAAGATAAAACAACACCAAAAAGGAAAAAGAGAGAGACAGGGAGAGAGACAAATCCACAGGGATTTAATGAATCACTTTGTCATCATACAATACATTGTGATGTGGGTCAGGCCAACGTTGCAAGCTTAGACTTGTACTTCTCTAGTGAGTACACGCTGGGCACTGTGGGTTATAGCAGAGGGACTGTCTCCACTGAGTACACCCAGGGTGCAGTATGTTACAGCATACTGACCATCCGCTTCCCTATCTATTGTGCTATTCATTCATTGATCTCTTATGAAACTTTATCAAGCACTTTCTGAGTGTCAGACTCTGTACTGAGTGCTTGAGATCCGTACGTGACTGGCACAGCTGTCCACCAGGGAAGCAGCGTCTAGCAGGATACTCAGGGCCACTAGATTCTAGCTGTGATACTGTCATGCTTGGAAAAGGGTGACCTCAGTAACCCACCTAGTGCACTGTTTGTATCCAATGAGTACCAGTGTGTTCAATGAGTACCAATGAGTTCAGTGAGTACCAAGGAGTAGTTACTACTTTTGTTTGGGCTGAGTATGGATGCAAGGGATAAGACCCTTAATCGAGGCAGCCTACGTAGACAAAGCCATATTTCTCTCTCAGATTTGGAGGCAGGGAGTCCAAGACTAGCATGGTGCCCCATGAAGCTACGATCCTTCCATTTCGTTGTGCTCTGTATATCCTCATTTCCAAGGTGGTCTGTCCTACTCTGATGGAAGACGGTATGGGTGTTTTCCAGGAATTTTACAGACCACTTTTGTTTACATCTGGTAGGCCAGAAACCTGTCACATGGTCACCCATAGCTGCATGAGACTGTGGGAAATTTGGCTATTATTGAAGGTGCCCCTGTTCCAGCCAGAATTCTGTAACTATGGAAGATGAGGCATAGATATTGGGGGTATTAACAGCCTAACACGGGTCACTTCTACACTTCACAGTGAAGACTGGATGGAGTTTCTCTCATTTCAAACCTTCCTTTGTTCACCCATAAACCAACAGGTCACGATAGATGGTTTCAAGGGCTCCTTTCAGCTCCCAAAAAACATGAAGTGAAAAAATGCACAAATAAAAATAAACAAATACCGTCTTTGGATTCTATGAAGTATATCAAATGAGCACCACTTTATAGCTTGTTAAAAACACAAACCACTCAGCCATGCCGGTGAATATTAGTTCTTGGTCATTTGAATCCAAATTTCCCTGACCCTACAGTCTTTGCAGCATTTTGACAGAAAGTTTCCTGGTTTATTCATTTTCGGTACCAACTTATCACCTTAGGTGACAGAGGCATTTTGCATCTCTCTGTCTCCTTCTTGGATTTCAAAACTATTCCCATCAAAAGTTGGCATTGCCTTTTTGCAGTGAAGCCCAGCCGAACCAGAGAATAACATAATCAGCAGGTTTCAGAGGAAATTAAAGTCGGATCACTGCCTACCGCACCCCATCCAGCTGCAACGAGACATGCCTTATCAATGCTTCGTTTTTAATGTTCAGACATGTTAAGTTAAGCCAGCTTGTGCAAGGGAAGGATTTGCTGATTAGTTCCTGATCCGGTCCATAATTGGCAATGGCAATGGCTTCTGCCACGCTAGCTAAATAAAAAACAATTTTTAAAAAAGCTTACAGGTAATTTGTTGCCAAGACGTTTGACAAAGATACAGGTCCCATCACACAAGAATCACAGTTCAACTTAATGATGACTTCATCTAGAGTTTTTATTTATAGCTAATGCAGATGTTAAAAAAATGTACAGCCATTAATTATTAGCAGCTTTTTTTTTTAAGCCGAAAGTAAGAGCTGAATAAACGTACTTTAAGACACTTAAAGCGGAGGCATTCTTTATAAAATGACTAGCTAAAGAGTCCCTTGGGTTGCCTTTTAATGGCTTTCAAAGCTGTAATAGCACTTTTTCCACTAAAGACACACCCCTTGAATCCTCCCAGAGATACAATAGCATAATTGTTCTTTTAGGTTTCAAGGCCTTGACATAACTGTCAGGGAAAGAATAGTGAATAATAATACCAGAACTATTTTATGCAAATTCCACTTAGAGTTTCAAGATTTCCCTGAGACGGATCTTGCCCTCTTGTTGACACTTGCTTTGTCACATTAGCTTTACATAAGAAAGTGGTGAGAGTTTGCCTTTTGTTAAATAATTCTCATTTAAAAAAAAAATCTTTAGATAAAGTTAAAAAAACAAATACAAAAACAATGAGATGGAAACATCAATTTGGAGGCATATCAAAGGGAAAAACAGTATTCACTGGAACGATTTTTGCCCCCTGCCGCTAATCACTTTGTCAATGGAATTCTCCTTGAACTTAAGCCGTGATGGCATCAGATGGATGTTTATGAACATGCAAGCTATGCAAATGCACATGTGACGCCACCCAGCGCATCGGCCACATGGATGTGTTTTCCAAAGGCCTGAGTTCTTAACTCAGCTCCTCCCAATGAAAGACACGTACGGCAATCACATCTTTAGAGCAGATCGATAAATACAGTTAATCTGAAAAGCCACTCGTTAGTCTTGGAAGCAGATCACAGGACGCATTTAAAAAAATGGAAAACATAATGCTAGTGCTAAAAGACACCTGTGAGCTCATCAACCCTTCCAACCCTCCAGCAATTCAGAAAATTCTTACCAGGCTATCAAAATATAAATCACAAGTAAGGCTCATTTCCTCTAAAGCAAAGGACAAAAAAAGTCCCTTCCTGTGGAGAGGAGTCCAAATTATTAGCAACTTGGCTGCCCAGGAAGAGAGAGGCCATCCCAACCCATCCATCCATCTACCCATCCATCCATCCACGCATTCATTCATTCACGTGTCAGATCTTTACTGACCATCCTCTGTGATGCTAGATCTAAAACAGAGTTCTGAGTTCTGATCACTGGACATATTTTTCCCCTTCCAGGACTCATGATCTAGTGGGAGAGACAGATGGATAAATAAGTATATCCTCAGGCCAGGAATCTGGAAAAAATCAGATAGGATTCTTCTCCTGGAGGATTTAAAGGGAGTGCAATCCTGTGGATACCCAGATATTCTAATCTGGGCTGGCTTTAGTGAATCACTGTAACTAAGAGAAGACAACATGCATGACTGTGTGTGACTTCAAGAACTTGGCCAAAAACAAACAACATCTGCTTTGTTCTCTATGGGTCACTTGTGCTTAGAGCCCAGAGTGGCCATGTGAGAAGTCTGACCTTCCTTATTCAGCCACAGGTCACATGAAGAGGTCATGTGTGCATACATCAACAATCCCAGGCACCAGACATGAGAATGGAGATGCTTCCAGTTGAGTCCAGCTCCCAGCCTTTGAATCACCCCCACTGTTTGAATCTTCCTGGTGAGGCCTCGGAGATCACCGACCAGAGGATGCCTGCCTAGCTATTTCTTTTTCAGATGCCTAACAAATAGAATGTGTGAGCTTAATAAAATGTTGGTTCTAAACTGCCATGTTTAGGGGTCCGATGGACTGAAAGTGTCTTCCTCAAAATTCCTAATCCTCAAGATGATGGTATTAGGCAGGTGGGGCTTTGAGGGGGGTGACTAGGTCAGGAGAATGGTGCCCTCATGAATGGGATTAGTGCCCTTATGAAAGGGACTCTAGGGATCGTCCCAGCCCTCCTTCTAACATGTGAGAAGACAATGAGAAGGCAGTGGTCTGCACCCCGGAAGAAAGCCCATGCCAGAACCAAAACATGCGGACACCTTGATCTTGGACTTCCAGCCTCCAGAACTGTAAAAGACCAATTCTGTTTTTTTAAGCGACTCAGTCTATGGTCTTTTGTTGTAGTACGGCAAGCTGACTAAGACGAGGGATAAATTGTACACAGATAGTGACTGACGCCGCAGTGGCCAGGTGGAGGTGTGAGTCTGTCCAGGAGTGAGGAACCAGAGGGTTCTCCCTTTGTGTCGGCACAGAGCTCCTCCCTACCTCCCCTTGGAAAGGTCTCCACCTCCTACTCAACTTAGCTGAAGCTCAAGGTCAAGGCAGTCATTCTCATTAATTTATGAGACCAACAGATTCCATGACACGGTCGAAGGCAGGTCTCGCCCCCCAAGTTGACACACCCAGCCCAGACTTGGACCAAAGTTGGATTTCAGTCCCCCATAATCGGCACCCCATAAATGATGACTATTCCCATTCTCGGTGTTTTTCATCTTGGGCCGTGACGCACACACCCTGAATGGCTGACCTTGAACATCACACATCAGTGGATGTCAAGATTTGGTTTCCTCCTCACCTGGGTGGAGGGAGATAACTTTTGAGCCAGGAAGAGGAGAGACAAGCAAGCTCGTGCATCAATTTGGCATCTCCCCTGGGGGACCAAGAGGCTTAATGTTTATAAAGTACTTGGAGATCCTGAAAGCAAAGACTTTATACAAATGTGAGATAATCATGATAATTAAACCCCTGTTATTGAATACAGCGAGACCTCATTGTTCCCTCATCCCGCAGTGAGCAAACTCCTGGCGGACTCTTTAGCACACCGAAGAGATAATTTGCTAAATCATATACCACTGCCCCGGAAAGTCTCACACACTTACAACCAGGGACAAGTTCATACCCAGCAATGATGCTAATAGCAGCCCCCTCTCCCGACAGAGAACTTTACAGTTTACAGAGTGCCTTCAGATGGCTCTTCCCACTCTGTGCCGGTAAGATTCAGAGGGACGGAGATGGGGAACTTATACCTGCTTGGTAGATGCGGAACTTGGGGGATAGATTTGTCTAAGGTCCCACAGTGAGGTCGATTCGAGAATCTCAGATCCGGAAAACTTATTCCACATTTAGACCAATGCCCACATGTTGTAAATGAAAACACTGAGCTTCAAAGAAGTGAAAGGACTTGCGCGATGGCGGGGTGGGGTAACTGCCAGCCTATGGGGATCTCTGCACAAACTAGAAACACACATGTCCCCCCTCGCCCCCCAAGTTGACACACCCAGCCCAGACTTGGACCAAAGTTGGATTTCAGTCCCACTCACCTGGCCGGGGCCCCTGCTTCTGCTTCTATTCACCCTCCAGAAATATTGGTGAGTTTTATTTTTATTTCAATAGCTTTGGGGCATCCAAATCATTTTTGGTCTGGGCCTTCAGTGTACCCACATTCTCACCTGTGCAGTTTGTACCCAGTTGCTGATTTTTTTGTTGTCCCTCCATCCTTCTCTCTTGCCCTTCTCAGTGTCCAGGGACCCTCATACCATTCTCTGCCTTTGCAAATCCTTAGTTTAGCTCCTGTTATAAGTGAGACCATGCAGTGTTTGCTTTCTCTGTTTCTGAGTTAGTTCGCTTAGAGTGATGTTCTCCAAGTCCATCCAAGTTGCTGAAAAAGACATTATTTCATTCTTTTTGATAGCTGAGTCATATTCTATTGTGTATCTATACCGTGCTTTCATTATCCATTGATCAGCTGATGAGCATTTAAGTTGATATCACATCTTTGCAATTATGAATTGTGCTGCAATTATCATGCGGGGGTGGGTTTTTTTTTATATAATGACTTCTGTTCCTTTGTAGATACCTTGAGAAATCTCTAAACCGCTTTCCATAGAGGTTATACTAATTTACATTCCCACCAATATTGAATAAGTGTTCCCTTTCCTCTGCATCCACACCAGCATCTATTGTTTTTTGTTTGTTTGTTTGTTTACTTTTTATTAATGGCCATTCTGATTGGATAAGGTGGTATCTCATTGTGGTTTTAATTTACATTTCTCTAATGATGAGTGATATTGTGCATGTTTTCATATGTTTGTTGGTCATTTGTATAACTTCGTTTGAGCGATGTCTGTTTTTGTTGTTTGTCCACTTTTTAATGAGATTATTTGCTTTTCTCTTGCTTGTTTGAGTTCTTTATAGATTCTGGATATTAGTCCTTTGTCAGATGCATAGTTTGCTAATATCTTCTCCCATTCCTTAGGTTGCCTATTTGGTCTGGTGATTATTCATTTTGCTGTGCAGAAGCTTTTTAGTTGAATTAAGTCCCACTTGTTTATTTTTGTTTTTGTTGCTTTGGGGGTTTTAGCTGTGAAACATAGGTTCTGGCTGGATGTGGTGGCTCACACCCGCAGCCCAGCACTTTGCAAAACTGAGGCAGGAAGATTATTGGAGTTCAGGAGTTCAAGACCAGCCTAGGCAACATAGTGAAACCTTGTCTCTACAAAAAAAGTCAAAAGATTAACCAGACATGGTGAAGTGCACTTGTAGCCCCCACTACTCAGAAGACTGAGGCAGAAGAATTGCCTGAGTCCAGGAGGTTAAGGCTGCTGTGAGCCATGATCTTGCCACTGCACTCCAGCCTGGACAACAGAGAGACCCCAACTCAAAATAAAATAAAATAAAGCCTCACTCTTATCAATGTATGAGGCCAACAGATCAGGAGACAATTGTTATTGAAAGACAGCTTGTTACACTCATAGATCCCAAGAGAGGGGGCCTGTCTTACCGTGGGGGTGGAGGGCCCGGGAGGCCCCATGGCTGGTCAGGAGGTACAAAAAGAGATGAGGAGGTATCAGGAAGTGAGAACCTTTGTTGAGGCTTCTGCAAGATAGGCTCAGAAGGGGCTTGTCTGAATAAAGTGAGCAGAGTGGCGGGAAGACTGCCCCTGGTTATCTAGAACCTGACTGAGAGATTAGGGCAGGGGACAGTAACCTGGGGTGTAAGCACTGAAGGAAGCAGGCAGTTGGGGCTGTGGACTCTGGGGTTGGTTAGGCACACTCAGGCGAGTTACCAATTACTTGCTGTCTCCAGGAATTAGCTAACCTGGAAGGAGAAGCCCCTCCAGAGTCAGCAAGTCCCCAAGTAGCAAAATGTCAAAAATCCAGAATGAAATGGCATGGTGAATACATGCTGGGAAGGACCTTAGATGCCAGGGTATCCAACATGCCCATTTCACAGATGAGAGATCTGAAGTCAGATAAGTGAAATAGCTAGGGCTTCATTGTCAACTGGGGGGAACCATGGCGACCGTCCAGGAACAATGCTGACTGCACCTTAACCTTACGGCCTGCAAGGTGTCTTCATCGTTTAGAAGATGATCTCCAAGCACTTGAATGTAGGGACCACTGTCCTCAATGTCCTGGCCTCACAGGCAGCCTCTCCATCCATCGCTGATCTCAAACCTTACGCTCTCTGAGCTCAGAGGAGAGAACCATACTTTTCTCTAGCAGCTCGTTGTGCCTAACTTTGCATATGTCATCCTCTCCCTACTTAGAATACCTTTCTATACCTTCCTGCCAGGAGATCTTCTCTGTATCTTTTAAGAAATTCAGAGCTTACTTGCACTTGGAAACTTTGGTCGAAGCCCTGGAGTAGACTCAGTTTCCTGACCTTGGTCACCCAGGCATACTGTGCTAGACTTGACCACAGCCTCACTGTCGCACTGACATTTCTGTTTATGGGTCACTGTCAAAATGGTCAGTTGTTTGAAAAAACAGGGGCCACATTCTACTCACCTGTCCATCCTCCACATCCAGGATAGTGGGTAGTCCATAATAGCACTCACGTATTCAACTAAAACACAACCTGGCATGTAGGACTCTTAGTCCAGTGCTCCTTCGACTGCACCACACTGCCGCTTCTCTCTCCCTAGAAATTGTCTTTGAAGTCATCCTTCAATTTCTGTAAAAGCAGAAAGGATGATACATAGAGCAATGCTTTTCATAAGCTGCGCGTTTAGACTTGCATTAGAGTCGTCATTGTTTTTGCTTGATTTTATTTTGTGTTTGGTTCTTTTGTCAGACTCAAGAAGATTGTCTAAGAGAGAGAATCTGCATTTCCAAGCCATCAACTCTCTATCGGACCCCCTTAACCTCCTTTATACCTGCGTGTGTCCATCCAGAATTTGTTTGCCTGGTTCACTTCTTCTGCTGATTTAGAATCTGCAAATAAATATCTCCTTCCAAAACCTACCTTTCCCTAAAGCCAACTCGCTGAAACAAACTCATTATCTGAAGACATCTCTATGGCCAAAGGTGAGGCTTTTCGGAGCTATATTAATCTCTTTGTCTAAACAGCACAGGCTTAATTGGTTTAGATCAGAGTTGCACTGTTTGGAGTTAGAGGGTGTGATTAACGTGAGCTGAAGATGGTTGGATGGGCGCAGGCTAATTCAGCAGCACACAACAAGCCTATTATGGTCAGACCCGTGAGCAAGTTTCCTCTCGAGAAAAACAAAAAGACCTCAGAAGGCTGTCATCCCCCCAGAGAAAGCGGGGACCCCCCCCACCTTCTCCATCCCCTTTGTGCAGAGAAACCTGACTGGTACCTGGTGGGATGACAAGTTGGGTTCATTTGAGGTCCTTGTACAGAAGACAAAGTTGTGGCCACTTAACCTATCCTCCCTGGAATGATGTTTGATGACTCCCTGGCGAGGTGACTGCCTCACTTTCTCTTGCGCCCCCAAATCCACTGGCCAGCCCTCTTCACTTACACTTGGCCCCTTAGTCTGGCCTCTGTGGACTGCCTCAGTGGGCCTCTTGCCTTTGGATCCAGTTGTGGCGGTTGGGGGGGGGCAGGCAGCAAGAAACAGGAGCCCAAGAGCAGGGTAAGGTCTGGAGCTTATTCCCGGGGACATGAGGGTTGAGTGTGAAGCCACTGTCTCCCCCATGTGGCTCTCCATCTGGATCCGGGAAGCCATACCTTGCCCTCATCCTTCCAGCCAAGGCATGGAACCAACCCCCGTTTCTAGCTCTTGCCACCACATCACACCTGGTTTCTCTCATCTCCTACTCCCCAGTTTTGTGCTGAAGGCATTCTTCATTCATTTAACCCTCAGATGTTCAATCAGCAAGGCACCACTCTTGCTCCACTTTACAGGTGGGAAAAATGAGGCACAGAGAGTGACTTGCCCAGGATCATAGGCCTACAAAGTGGCAAAAATCAGAGGGCTCCCCTGGGCCGTCTGGCACCAGCTCTCAAGCTGTGACCCACACACGAGATAAGAGAGAGAGGAAAAAGAACCTCGGAGTCAGAAAACAGTAGAAGCAGAGGTCTCGAGCCACTGGGCAAGACTGAGGAGCAAGAGGTGTGGCTGGAGCGGGTGTGGGGACGGGGCGGGAGACGGAGTGGAAGGGATGAGACAAGGGAGGACTTTGGATGCCGCCTCTGACGTCTGCATGTTGCATCTGATTGATGTGTACTTGTTGAGGACGTCTTGTGGGGAGATGCAAGAAGATGCCAGTCGCATCCTCCCGACGTAGGTGCGGAGACACACACCTGCAATCCAATCCAGCTGGAGTCACGGGACCAAATTAACAGAGGGTCCAGGGAATACAGAGGCAGAAGGTTCTAGTTCTGTTCAACAGGGCTGGGACTATGGTGAGGCAGTTGCCTTGGGTGCAGAATTTAAGGGGGCATCCAAAAACTCTGCAACCAAAATAAATATTTGAATGCAAACTTTGTTAATCAAAGTGAACGCCAAAAAAAACCCAACCTCACAATGAACAAAAGATAAACATTTTAAGTAAAGGCAGACTCAGTCTCCCTTATTTTTCTTTCTGCCTTAAGCTCTAGTATAGCTGAGCTTGACTGATTCCAGATTTATCTAAAATTTTGATCTTTTTTCATAAGGACTTTTTTTGGCATTCACTTGGATTTTTTCCCCCAGAGCATTAAAATATGATTTCCCTTGATGACTGAATTTTCTAGCATGCTCTTTAATTCTGCATCCAGGGTGGGTGGCTTACTTTCCTCCTGCCAGTCCCAGCCCGCCCTGCCATCGGGGGCATTTGACCTTGGACTTGAAACTGTGGCAGTCTCAGGCAGCCACAGGTGTCTAGTAGACACGATTTGCAGTGTGGAATGATCACTCTCAGCAGAGTGGAGAACCGGCCAGGGAAGGCCAGTGGGGTCCTTTGAAATCTTACTCAAGAGACACGTGCTGGCCGACCTCGGTGTCTCAGCCTGTCATCCCAGCACTTTGGGAGGCCGAGGCGAGAGGATTGCCTAAGCCCGCAGGTTCGAGACCTGTCTGGGCAACTTGGTGAGACCTTGACTCTACAATAAATCAAAAATTAGCCGGCCATGGTAGCATGCACCTGTAGTTTCGGTTACTTGGAAGGCTGAGGCAAAAGGATTGCCAAAGCCCAGCAGGTTGAGGCTGTGGTGGCCAGGAGTGTGCCACTGCCCTCCAGTGTGGGCGACAGAGTGAGACTCCAACTCAAAAAAAAAAAAAAGAGATACATGTGCTGTGGAAAGAAATGAAGAAGAAGAAACGGCAGATTTGTCTGTCTTATTTTGGAGAGAGAGAAGGAGCAAAAGGCAAGATGTACCCAGAACAGTCTTTAGAGCTCAGAGAGCCAAGCAATGGCCTGGGTCACTTGACGTGGAGAAAAGGCCTTCCCCCCGCCCCCCACACACAAACTCAGTCTGTTTCTTCAGTTCTTGGCCTATTTCCTCTTCCAAATTGTGAGCAGATGCATGTTAAATTAGGATAAATGGAGATCCGTTGTGGTGCACTGAATCTGAGCAGTGCACAGTAATGGTTTCATAACCCATCATTCAACCTTTCTCAGAGGTTAAAAATTATATACCTAAAGCTTTAGCATATTTGTCCACAGTCTGAATGATTCCAAATAGAATGATCTGTCCAATTCATTAAGGGAAGGCTGGTTAAAAATTAAAAAAAAAACAAACTAGCAATGAGCATCCTTGCCAACTTAGAGCCCAGTGGTGTTTTTAATATAAACATCTAGTGTTTGACGGAATTATCTTGGGCAGCCCTCACTCACTGTAGCCATGTTTTTTGCACCACATATTTGGGTTGAATTCTTTGCATATTACTTAGTTCCTGGAAAATCTTTAGAGAGGTCTGGACTGCATAGTTATAAAAATTATTGTAATACATTTTCCGTGCATATTAAATTAGCTCCCAGACTGATAAAAGGTTGAAAAGCTATTATTCTTTATACTTCAGTTTACTACAACCCTAAAGTAATAGCATTCTATTAAAGTTTATTGATCGCTCCCACTGTTAACTAGCAAGTTGGTATATAAAAATAAAACAGAGAAATCTGCCGTTTCTTCCTCGTTTCTTTTCACAGCACGTGTCTCTTGAGTAAGATTTCAAAGGACCCGTGTTGACTGTACTTTGATGAATCACTGGAGGTTTGGGGAGGTTTTGGTTCAGTTGTTTATTTTTGTTTGTTGCTTGTTTTTATATTTCCAAGACACTAGAACGTTAGAGTTTTTGAGAAAGATTTAGCATAATCTCTCTCTCTCTCTCATAATAAGAAAAGCTAAAAGGACTGGTCTTGGAGAGAGTGCTGAACTACGACATGTGGTGATTGTGTGATTTATCCGTTCATTTTACAGACATCTCGTGACCACCTACTATGTGCCAGGCACTGTTCTAAGCACAAAAGATTTAGCAGTGAAGAAAACAGACAGCAAGCCCATTCTCATGATGCATCTATTTTAGTGACAGGGTGAGAGATGATAGATAAACAAGTAAAAAAATACAGATATACTCACCCACTAGCAATATATGGTATAAAGAAATAAGGTAGAACAAAGGACTAGAGGGTGATGGGACCAGGAAGTCAGGAGAGGCCACTCTGATGGGTGACATTTCTTTCTTTTTGAGTTGAAGTCTCACTCTGTCATCCAGACTGGAGTGCAGTGGCATGCTTATGTCCACTGCAGCCACGGCCTGCTGGGCTCAGGTGATCCTTCTGCCTCAACCTTCCAAGTAGCTGGAATGACATTTCATTTCAAACCTCAAGTTGGTGGGGGAGCCAGCCATGAAGGTATCCAAGCAAAGGGACCTCGAGGGACTCTGGGCTTCGGAAGAATGCCATCTTAGCCCAACTGCAGCATGTTTGGGTGCCTTTACTAATACACCAGGAATAGACACGTAACTGACTGTTCAGAGTCCTGTGTGCCTTCTCCTCTGTGTCCTCCCTTTCACCTACTGGGCAGAGGAGAGCACAGCCACCAGATGAAGGGTGCCTGGATCCCTGCATCACCAAGTGGAGTCGAGCCATCCACCAAACACAAAGACTCAAATCAATCTTATACATGAGCACATAATAAACTTCTATTGAACTAGCCATTTAAAGGTTAGAGCTTGTTAGGGCAGTTAGCATCATCCTAAATAATGCAAGAGTCAACTGAAGAGACCTCATATTTGGATATTCGCGCTTGTATCTGAAGGACATCGCTTGGTCTTCTAACTTTTTCATCATATGTGGGTATTCTTGAAAGATAATGATGAAACTCTACATGATAACTCTGGGAACCACGAGACATCATCAAGGCCAAGTTGACCAGCTTGACCTTCAATGTGCAAATTAGAAATAGCAACGATACTTCCTTTCAGGTTATAATGAAGATTAAATGAGATAATACATGAAGATTGCTTAGATAGTGCCTGGCACAAGAAAAGCAGTAACTGTTATTATTGTTGTTGTTATTATTACTATTTTGATATAATTCTACTAAATTTGCAATGCTGAGTGGTGTCTTATATGACTGTTGTGATTTCAATAGTCAGAGGATAGTGCTGAGATGAGCCACTTAATTAATTTCCAGAGTTGGTCAGAGGCCAACCCTTGATTTCAGAACTCCCTTAAGCTTTCTCTCCCCTGTGCTGTCCTGCTGGGCTCTGCCCTGCATCTAACCAGGCACTCTGGCTCAAAGTTGAGTAGACTTGAGATGAGAGTAAGATCCATGCAAATGAAAGGCGTTTGAGCGAATTGGCTTTTACTCCCAGACAGATTTCTTGTTGACAGACAGCGGACACCAGGCAAGAACGACTTGTTCCGCATCCTGTTGTATAAATAGGATTGGGACAAATGGTTTGGCTAAAATAAGCGCAGGCCTAAAACTTCACTGACTCTGGAACCACATCCAGAAAGGACTTTCATTTTTGGGGTTTTTTTTTTCATTTCTTTCTCTCTATCCCTTAATTATTATTTGTTGAGGGCTTAAAAAGAAGTCCGTTACAATTTTGTTTTCTGCAGTCACTCACTTTGCCCAAAATAAAAGATCAAAATGTATAGAAAACTTAAAGAAGTGGGGGGGGGGTGCGGGGAAGCCAACCACTGAGATTTAAAAAACAAAGAAAGAAAAATCGAGAAACAAGACACATTCTGGTTCTGGTTAGTAGGAATTCCCTTGGAGTAGTGACTCTCAGGCCCCCACTGCAGAGGTGACAGTGCAGGACTAATGTTGAGAGGATTCAGCCAGATGGACTGAGGGTCAAGCACCATTAGTAAATATTGCACCTTGGCAGTTGAATGGCAGCTCTGCCTTTCTCGAAGCAATGGGCATTTTTGGCTGCTTGAGACCCCTCAGATGCCCTGACTGAGGGACACAAAATTCAGAGGTACTGAGTCAAGTATCTTCCCCCACTCTCAAGCTTTATCTTCCCAGGGACTCAAAGCAAGCTTTTCTCCCTTTTTCAGAGCTTTGACTGAGAAGGCAACAAAAATAAGAAGTGAGTACCTCGTCCTTGAGAGCATCCAAACACAGAATGGGCAGCTGCTGGGCAGGGTGACGGGAAGAGGATCTAAAATCTTATGAGGCATTAGACTACAGCAATAATCCCCAACCCCAAGTTTCTGTGCTCATGACAGATAGCTTTTGAGTTGGGAAGCACCTGCAGGGGAGGCACACAAGTAGCTCACGTTGCTCCGATTGGTCAATGGAAACATCCATGGCAGGTGTTTCTGGAGGAAGCCTAACACCAGGAATCCATGGTTCCCATACTTGATGATCGCTTCAAGCCCCAGAACTAGCCCAGGCTGGAAAACCTTACGGAAAATGGTCCGTGGAACCGGAAGTCAGGTGCAAAGATGAGGAGATTCATCCAGAAAAAGACAGACACGGTGTTCCCAAGTAATATTTGAAAATGAGGAGAAACCACAGCTTACCTTGCCACCTATTAAAACATATTCTAAAAACACACCCAATGAAATGGCGTGGTAAGAACAGAGAAACTTGACATGCCAATCAGTGGGAGTAAGTGGGAAGCCCAGACAGCTGATGAGGGGTCTGTCCTGCTCAGTATGTCGCTGGGACCAATCAGGAACTTTGAACATAGTAACAATGAACAACTCTTTATGGAGTGAATCAGAACTGGGGAATTAAAAATGGAGTGCTTAGCCGGGCTCGGTGGCTCAGCCTGTAATCCCGT